>VWZO01004852.1:1107211-1217892 GCA_013396975.1 Bucco capensis
TGGACTCAAGGCCGAACGGCTTCTGCCCATGAGGAGGCTGGCTGACCCTGATGGGCGTCGCCACAACCGAGTTGCGGAGGAGGCGGGGATTAACTTGAGCGACGTTGCTGCCACCCAGTGACAGAGGGGCGCGGTAGGACGTGCGTCGCCGCTGCCCAATGGCCAGGGTTGGGGCGGTGGGTGAGGAAGGCGGTCGATTTCCTGTGACGGAGCGGGCGGAGGCAAGCTAGCCGCCCCCTCACCTGAGCGCTGGCCCCGCGTAGCCGGGCAGGAGGGGGATGCGCCGAGACCCTGTAGGGGGAGGCGGTGGGTCCGTGCGAGGGCGGCAGCAGCGCAGGGCAGCCCGGGCCTGTGCGGTAGGTGGCTGACGGGAGAGAGGGAGGGGGCTTCCATCTCAGGTTCCTGCGCCGCGCCTGTCCTTCCTCAGGCGGACAGGGCCTCCACTAGGCTGGAGAGGCGAGGCCACTCACGGGGGACCTCGGGACAAGGGGTTTAAAACGGGGCTACTGGAATATTTCTTTCTAGGTGTTAAATTATTCATACTTGGTGAATCGGCTTTATAATGCCATTTAGCAAGCTAGAGTTTTGGTTTCATTATAATATTTTCTGAACTTTGTTAGGCAATGTTTTGTAGCTCTTTGTTATCATTAATATTGATTTAAATGTCATGTCTAAGTTTTCGTCATTTTTTTTCCTTCTGAACAGGATATAATAAGCATTTATAATATTTTCGTTATATAGATCATCCCATCAAGGTCAGTAATGCTCCTTAGTGTTTTTCATTACTGAAAGTTTTCACTTCCTACTAATTGCATAAGTCCTGTAAGGAGTCAAAAGCTTTTTTATTTTTATACTCTGCCTTTGACAGTCCTTCAGTGTTTTTACAAAAGAGCTACTTCAGACTTGGACAACATCTGCCGCCTTTTTTCCAGTGTTAACCATCTTGTTGTGATAGCTGGCTTCTGGCTGAGAATCTACTGATAACCTCCTTTATTCTGTGAGAGATAGTCGAGTGCTCCGTGTAATCAAACCATTCATCATTATGTCTGCTCTATCCCCATCTGTCAGTGTTCAATATTTGGTAACTTCCTTTACATAACTATAGGACTATAAGATCTGAAAAGTGCATTTGGATTTTTTTGAGTTTTCATCCAAAAAAAGCCTCCAAAATGTTACGGACCCTTGCAGACCTGCCCAGTATTGCAGTTACATCTCTTAATTAGGTAAAAGCAGCATAACAACCAAGGCCAAATTTTCTACCTGTGCTTCTTAAAACTGTTACGAAGTGGTTCTACACACACTGAAAATCTTTTCATCAAGTGAGCCACGTTCAAACTGAGTAGCCCCATGTAATACATCTTCGGTAGTTTTCTGTTTCCTTCAGAAACATTTGATAGTGCCTTCCTTAAGTATATGATAACCTGATACTTCTAAGTGTTGAATTGCTTGTTTCCTTTCAGACCCAAGTTTCCAGTCTGTTTCTTTGGTTTCCACTTTCTCCAATTTGCTAATAAGTGATTTTGCTTCTTCTAGTATCTGTAGCATTGATTTCTAGAACTAGTTTTCAGAAATGCTGTCATGAAAGGAATGTTGAAACTTTGTTTCAGATCACTACTCTCTTCACTTGCGCTTGAGAATATTGGGAATATTTTCATAATACTGGAAATACTTCAGACAGGTCATGGTGACTGTTCTCTAATTCTCTTTGCCTGCCAGCTGCTTTAGGTACCTTTTGTAACAAGAGTGAAGCTATCTCAACACCTCCTCTAACTTTTAGTCTACTTGGCAATTAATTCCTGAGTGTCACTGCTAAGGTTTACACCTTAACCAAGGAGGGAACGTAGGTCTATTGAACAGACACAGATTTACACTGTAAGATCATTTTAGTGGTGCACAAAATTGTTGTCCCCTAGCTCAGGTCATCTAACCAGTTAGGTCAGCAGCTTTTACTTCTCTCCCGGTTCTGATGCTTATCTGAGCACAAAGTTGATTCAGTTGCTAATCTGGCAAAAAACCTAACCTAGTTAAAAAGAAAAAGATACTAATAGATTCCTGCTTGTTTAGTGAGTTTAATAGGCTTGAGAGCATCAGATTAACACAAAGGAAAGAGCAGCAGCTTGTGGCTGGGTCACTGAGGAGAGAGAGGTAAACATCACCTCACTTTCACTACAAATATTTTTGTAATCTGGAACAAATCAATGCTCAATTTCCTATTTCAAGTGAAAGAATGTCAATGTTGTAAAGGGAACTATCAAACTTTAAAAAAAATCTGAAATTCCTAAAATAATAAAACCTATTTCAGCAGTGTTTCAATAGTATGTATTAATTATCCAGCTTTGTAGCATGAAATCTTCAGGAAGATCATGGTCCTTCTCACCCCTGCTTTTTATACTTGAAGTGAGAAGCTTCTCCTTTCACTGCAGTGCTAAAGCCTTTCAGTTAGGAATATAAAAAATAACTTTGATGTCTGCAGTGACAGATGCACTTGTCTTTGTTTTCCTTTCATCATGACTACATGCAAATTTAAATACATGAAGCCAATAAAGTCAGTAGTGTTCCTGTCAGTCAGTGTCTGCATACTTTAGATATCTGCAGAACCCCAGACATTATCTATAGTTTCAAAATTGCTGTTTGGCAGAAAGTGGTAGTAGTGTTTGCCTGGGTCACTTCAGCTGCAGCTCTTCATATGGTTTGTTACTTATACGCTTGTTAGCTGGTTTACATTTTACTATGACTATTTTGTTATGAAGAGAGAATTGTTACATTGATTTTTAAGGGAGTGCCTCAGTACTTGAGGAAAACAGATCTAAATATGCATACAAAAATTCATAAGATGAGTTTGACAGCCCGTTCAGGATTAAAGCATTTGTCCCAGAACAAAGTTAGATTAAGGCAGTTTACATAGCTGATGTCAGACACTTAAATAGAATGGTGGATGGGACTGTAGCAAAGTGCTCTGCTGAGCATGGTAGTTACAAAAGAAATGCCAGGAGGCAGTATGTAGGTGAGGTTAGAAGGGGTGGGAAAGCAAGAACAAGAAGTTAGTCTCCTTTAAGGAGCATGCCTTTTGATGCCTCCACTCCATCTTTTGTTTTGTTAGGTTGTTGCTGACAGTGAAAGACTCCTCTCAAAGCTGTTTAAATGAGAATGTCCCTGGCACAAAGAGTCCTACTGACATGGCTTTTTACCTTACTCTTCCTGATTATGCTGGTGCTGAAGTTGGATGAGAAAGCACCATGGAACTGGTTCCTCATTTTCATTCCAGTCTGGATATTTGATACTATTCTTCTAGTTATGTTAATTGTAAAAATGGCTGGACGTTGCAAATCTGGTTTCGACCCTCGCAATGGCTCCCAAAACATCAAGAAGAAAGCTTGGTATCTCATTGCAATGCTGCTTAAACTGGCCTTCTGCCTTGCTCTCTGTGCTAAACTGCAGCGATTTACTACCATGAAGCTAGCCTATGTATTTATCCCTTTGTGGGCCTTGCTTATTGGGGGTATGGTTGAACTTGGCTATAACATCTTCTATGTACGAAGAGACTGAGCTATGTGATGTGGCATTCAACACTGAGCTTAGTGCAATTGCTGGATTATTACATTTTTGCCACAAATTTGATCTCCAAATCAGAACACAATAAGGAATCAATCAAGCTGGAGACTTTATCTAAACCAGGCTGAAGACCAAAAGTAGACTTGTTCCATTTTTTTATTTTAAAGTTGTCACATACGCTTTTGTAAATAAAAGTATTCATTCAACATAAGCTGTTCTGCTATAGTTGTTATTATTACATGGAATAAGATACAGAGTCTTCACATGCAGGTAGGAAAGGAACCACAGATGTTCTACCCCAAAGTATTCAGCACACTGGGTAATCTTTCTAAAGAGGACTACTTATGCTGTCACTCAAGAAATAACCAGTTAACAGTAATTTCTATAACACACTAAATTTGCTTTAAGAATCAGTAACAATTGATAGCCAGAAAATAAAAGCAAAAAAATGAATAAAGTGACTCAGCATTTTCTTTTTGACAGTGACAATCCACTTCCAGTCTGAAAGACTCAAAATAAGCACTTTTTTTAAGCTGCTGAAACAGACAATAACCAATATGTCTACCTGGGGGAAAAAGTTAGTGGCTGAAGTGTGCCAGCAGTCTAAGACTCAGAGAAGAGAGAGTGAGGGTTGATTACATTTCCAAGAGAAAACACCACTGCTGTAAATGACTAAAACTACAGGGTGAGTTGTGCAATGCATTTGTGTCTGCAGGAAGTGGTGCTTTTAACAAAGAATATTATTTATTTTTTTTATTCCCTAGTAATATTAAATCTCTGGGGGTGAACACTTGGCTTTATAGAGTAGTGATAAACTCAGAGGTCAGGAAATAAACTTGATTTCAAGTAACAAATGCAATGAATGGGACTTCTGGGAAGAGCTGGAACCACGACCATATTTTGTAGACCTAAAGTGCTGTTCCAAGAGCTATGGTAACACCACATTCAAATATAAAAATTGTCTACATTATTAATATGCATGCTGAAGATTTACATTTACAGTCCCTAGGTACCAAAGAATGACTAGTGAATGAAAAGGGCACAGGAAAAAGTCTAAGGTAGCAGGAGGTGACTAGATCAAAGTGTCTCATGAATAAAATTATGTACATTTAATTGTACTTGTTCATAAAAAAAATCTTCCTTAAGTGTCTGGATTTACTCTTGCTGTTCCCTCACACAGACATGAGAATAAATACATGGGAATTATACTGTCAGACTGCTGAAAGAAAAGAATCTGTCCCAGTCTAAAGCAATGGACCTCAGTTCAGAACACTAGGTAACAAATGATCTTTGGAAAGAATTTAAGTCATGTTTTCTTCAGAATGGCTGACTGTCCTTGCTAAAGGAGAAACCAAGGAATGACCAAAAAACAAAGTCTTTTTAATCATTAGCTGTTTTGAAAAAGGAGATATATATAGATATATATAGATATATATATATAACCCCTTCATTATCAGATTTATTTTGCATCAACTAAACAAATTTGCTAAACAAATCCATGTACTCAGACCCTGTTTATAAGCATCAAAATTTATGGAGAGCTGAAACTACCATTTAGAAATCTCTTTTCCCTTCAGTGTCTGTCAGGAACAGTCCTTTTTGAGGGGTGTACCTGTGCCTTACTTAGTTCTGAAAAACACTTCATGGAAGGACCTTGCTCTGTGTTTGAGACTTTTTGCCCACTCATAAAGGTTCCTGTGAGGAAATTCCTTCACCATCTTTGTGATTTTTCAAGTTCAGATGGTGCTTGTGATGAGGATTAGCTGTGAGGAGGGGATAGGGCGTTCATCTCGGTATACGTTCTTGGGCCTGCTGAATATAGGAGAAAATGCAACAGTGATCACACATGTATGTTAAGTATATGTGTATGTGCATATATAAGGTAGAGCATGCTTAATTTGTGCATCCAATTTAGGTCTCTTAAGCAGTTCTTCAGTTCTGTCAAATGGAAACTAGGGTGAGTGAGCTTCCTAGGATGCAATATTCCAGGTGAGGCCCATGGCAGGCAAGCTAGACCTCATGTGGAATTCTTATTGGATGCTTTACAAAATTACAGGAGAAAACAATATAGAGTGTCTAAAGACCTATCTCCCGTTAAGGTAAACTTATGAACCACTTAACCATTGATGGAAATACGTAACAAGCATTTAAGCACTTTAAACATGACAAAAATATATATATACACACACACTCATCTCTGATATGTTATGGCACCAAGCACAAAACTCACCACCCACAGTCTTTTCAGATCTGATTTCACAGAATAAAAAGCAAACAAGCCTTGTTCACACAATGCCAGGACTCCCCATACTGCTCAGAAGAGCAGAGCTGTTTTCCTCAGCCAAGCTGATGATACCAACAGATCATTATAACTTAACACAACAAATGATGGAAGAATAAGAACTAGCCTCATTAGGACTCAGTATATTATTAGCAAGATGGGCCACGAATGGTGGCTCTGCCCCCTTAATAACTCCCTTCTGTTCCACAGATGTAACAATTATCTTAAAGTTTGGTATCTCTAATTAACTAGAATGGAACAGTTATTCCAAATCTCCTTTTAATTGCTGCCTCCAATTCAACAGAAAAAAAGATCAATTTCATTGTTTGTGGTGGTTTGTGGGTTTTTTTTCTTCCAGTTCTTTTTAAAGGTTTACAAACCTTGAAGTGACAGTTACTTTGAAAGCTGAAGCAGGTATTTCTCGTGTCCTACAGCAGGCACATACAAACTGATTTCCTTTAGTAGATGTTTTTAGGACACAGCATATGTCACCTTTGCAACTTTGTTTGCAAGTTCCTAGTCCTTAAAGACATACTTTGATAACAGGAATATCTTTTTTGACTTTGTGTCAGATTTAACTGACTTAAAACTGTGTTGACACCTTTATGTGCAATCTCACTTCTGTAAAATGAAAACTTCATTCACAAAAGGACTTAGGATACAAAGCTGTACACTGTAGCACCCTGACCTTTTCAGAAGCCTTTGCAGGAATTAGCTTCATTCCTAATTACCCTGATCTCAAAAGCACTGTTCAGAGCTTTGAAATTGAATGAGACCTCCATGCACTTTTCCTCAAATTTACACCAATTGAATGATATTCATTGACTAGTATAAACTGAGTGAAAAGCACATGTGATGAGGTTGGCAGGAAAAGGGGCAGTTGATGCTCAGAGAGCTCCTACTGGTTTGCCAGGAGTGGGCAGAAGGAAATGAAGACCAATGTCCCCAGCACGCTAGACAACAGCTGATGTGGGGCACAGAGGGAATAGAACTTTGCCTTCAGCAGCTTGGTTTAAAAATGTATTTCAACAGCTTGCTTTTCTGAAATGAAACTGGTAGTATTGATTGTCTATTGATGATATATATTATATACATAATGTATATGTTGATGATATATTGTGTATGGAGGTATGTTCTACATCAGTGATTTCATTTATGGAAGCTTGAACACTTCAGTGTGCATTGTGGGTGATGATCTACTTTTGCCTGATTCAATGCACTTGTGTGAAACATCATGAAACTGAACTTTTCCTTTACCTATTCATACTGCTTTTCTTGCTTTGCCACTATTTTAGACAAGTATACAGTTTTCTATTTTCATACTTAAAAATACAGTTGTGTAATATATATCTCCACCTTCAGAAACTTCAATCTGAATACTCTAGTTACATGTGTAGATACACCCAAAATGCATTGTTAAACATAGTGACAATACTAAAAAATAAGATAGGACGGGACTAAGTTACACAACAATTTAAGAGATGAAAGCAGTATTATTTTCTGACATACATGCATAGCAGTAGAGAAACAAATTCTTAACGTAATCTATGGAAATGTTCACATTTGCCCAGTTTAAAAGTCAGGTGACACAAAGGTATTGATGCAAGTGAATTTATGAGACTCCTAGAAAGTCAGAATTCTAACAGCATCAGATGTTACCTATTTTAACACCAGTATATTTTGGGAACAAGTAACATTGCTTTTCAGTAATAAAGCTCCTGAATTAACAGCATCCTCAGAAATAAGTTCTTTGAATTTATTAGCATGAAAGCACAGCACTATCATGGAACACGTCACACTTTTTTAATTAAGATTGAGGTAAAAAACTATGTTAAGTTGGAAAGAGACGTGTTTGTACCTTTTCCCTGTACCTTTATTGTTTTAAGGTTTGGATGGAGTTACTCTTCCATATGAGCCTTTTAGACCTCAACAGGCCTGGGTATCAGCTTGCTGCTGAAAAGCATCAGGCTTTGTGGACTATGGCAATTCAAGCAATCGCTGCAGTTGAACCACTGGAGTATTATTCAATATTAATTCAACATTTTCTCCTTGTACTGAAATTGGATAAAGAGCAGAAAAATAAACCTCAGTAATGCTGTTCCCTTCAGTCTGTCTTTTCAAATAAAATCCACCACCACAAGCACACAAATGTAAGGAAAGTCTTAATACAGCACACAACAGCATAAGGGCAAGAAACAGGGACGAAAGGAGAACCAAAGCTTAGTTTTATCTGTGTTAGTTTTTATCTCAGTGTTCTTTTTGAAGTTTTTAAAGAAAACACTGCTAAAAGATGTTTTTTAATCTAAAAAATTAATTGAGATTATCAAAAGCTCTCAACTGTATTGATTAAATAGACAAGTACCTGAGTGTTATTGCATGCCTAGGATGTAGCTTTAGCAGTATCGACTCCTGTTACATTAGTCTTCCACACACAGGTCTAATTCTCAAGGCTTTCTTCTTCTTGAGACACTTGGGGAACAGCTTTCTCAGCTAACTACTCCGTTGTGTCTCAACATAGACAGATTTAAAAAAAAAGCCATAAAAATCACAGTCCTTAAATCTCAGGCCTCAGCTCTACCAAACATTGCACTTTCATTCAGGTGGACTGGAAATTAACTGGTAAAAGAAAACGTAATATAATACTGAAAAATCAAACTTGATAAAAATAGAAGTTTAAACTGCTGTTTTAATTATTTTTTTTATCAGATTATCATAACTGTACATCAAATATTAAAGGACTATATAGGACTACTGCCCTCATCAGTAGGCTCGTCTATCAGCACAACCAGAACATGAGAAGATCAATGTTTAGCTAGCACTCAAGTACAGCACAGCTCCAAAGCAGAGGAAATATTACCATCATAGCACAGAGAAAAACAGAAATAAAGTTAGAATATAAAATACCAAATTTGCAAATTTGATATCCCTGATGATTCTAATAGAAATGGCAACCTAGGTATTGTGAATTTAATCAGTACTTCTGAACAGAACACAAAATAATTTGCATTTGTAAGAAAAATGAGTGACTGATGGGAATCAAAGCATCCCACATTCTCCTGTATATGCTGCAAACGCAGTGGGATCTACACAAAATATCAGTATCACCTAGTACACAGTTTCTAAAAGTGCATTTCATCCATTTGAGAAAGTAATAAAGTATCAGTTGAACATAGTGACTCACAATCAAAGCAAACATTCTCAACAGTGTCATTCACAGCAAAGCACAAATCAGTGAAAACTTGGCCTTTCCGTTTCCAACTTGTTTACATTCACAGTAGGGTAACAGGCACTGCTCTGCCTACAGACACAGTTCTTGACATATCTAACCAATGGAAAAGTGAATAAAATTACACTTGTGCAGCCTTGCAAAGTTCTTTTATCTCTTGACCAGATTCAGTACAGTTTTCATCCTGGTAGGGTCAGGTGGTAGTCTACTATCTCACAATAGTTTATTTTGCCAATGGACATGGAGAAAACATGGATTTATTTCAGTCAAATTCAGCATCCTTATTCACATGCAGATGTTAGAAAACAGTCACTTTGATCATGAGTACCAGTCCTGCGTTTCCTGGAAGACTTATTCAACTTTCCACATCTGTAATGTTCAGATCTGTTTCACAGCATTCTATTTTATATTTCCATTTCCTACATCACTTGCAATGCCAACTTATTTACTGTGCACATGTATCTGCTTAAAAAAAAAAAATCAGATTTATTTATCACCAAGGAGTTCTTTCACAGATGAATACTTAAATCATCAACCTCTGAAATAATACTTTCATTTCTAATACTAGACAGAATTAATATTTCTGTTGAAGAAGTATTGAAATATTCACTATAGTAATAAGGAAGGGAAAATCTGCATGCCAGCAGTACCTGTAATGAAAATCCTGTTTCAGAGTTAATTTGCAGGCATTTGGAGGGCTCAGGGGATGACACAACACTGAGTAACACTTGCACGTAACACATGAAGTCAGTTACCAGTGAAATGAAAAGATCCAGTAATTCCAAAACCCAAAAAGTAACTACCATCCTGAAAGCTCTTGGTATCCACAAATATGGTACCAATACTAGGATAACATGTCTAAATTCCTGCACATCATGTCATTAACTGGAACACCACTGCAAGCACACAGATGTCAATACCATTGCAGTACAGGCAACAGGCCTTAAGCTGATTATTCCAATCTGGAGAAGAACAAGGGCCAAGAGAGACAACTAAAACACTGGAGATTTCAGCCCAAAATAACAAACATATTTATATAACTGAAATCCAGGGAGGGGGAAAAGCAATAAGCAAAGACTAGTTTCAGTACATCAGATGGTATGACAGATTTATTGCTGAAGCAAAAGTCTGAATATGAAGTTGTATGTGGCAAGAATGAAGGTTATAGCATAGGACCACTGGAAACCAAAGCAAGACTTTGGTCAGACTAATAAACACTTTGGGAGCTGAAGATCTCAGAAAAGGTACTCCCCCCTTAAAGAGTAACTGCAGCAAAACAAATACACCACAAGAGGAGGACAAATGCTTTTTTTTTTTCTCTCCAAAAAAGGAAAGAAAGAAGCATACACTTAACCCAGCCACTCAGCCCAGACTGGTTACACCTTTGAATACAAAGGGAGTTCCAAGAGCCACTGGTAATCCCAGTATTGTTCATATTCTGTCTGCAAAGAATTCGGAAAGTGAGAATCTAGTCTCTCTCAAAAATAAATTTAAAAAAATGCATAAAAATTGCAAACACTGCCACTTTTTTTAAAATCTTTTAAAAGTTCTTGAAGTGACACAAAAAAAAAAAGGGGGGGGGGGAAAGGAGTTGAAGATGTAGGCAGTTCAGAACCAAAATTTCAGAACCAAGACATACCTGAGCAGACATTTGAGGCCTTATCAGCCAAGACCACTGAGCAGGTCTTCAAAAGGAAACAGTTCTACCATTAAGTGTAAAGTCATGTTTGCTAAACCATTTTCAAAGGTTTCTTTTCTCAGCCTGGGATGCAGAGAGCTGTTTGCTGCTAAGGGGGATGTACATACTTTTCTAAAAGCTGACAGATCTTAAAAAAATACTTGAACCAGAATGAATGATAAGCATACAGATCACCAGCATACAAAGGAGTTTGGGGTTGTCTCTTTTGAAGTAGTTCTGTTGTTGGTTTGGGGTTTCTGAGTGTGTGATTGGGTTTTTTACATAAATAAAAAGCAGTATCTCGCAAGACTGGTTTTGATAAAGCCAGAGCCTTCTCCTAACTTGGAAATCTGCATGCTTGGTGCAAACTACAATCTGCGGCTCTTCCCTTTTACTCTTTTCCGACAGCTAGCACAGAGAATGGGAATGGAAGGCTACATAATTGTGTAGGGATGTTTATAAAGCCAAAGAGATTACGGGTAGAAGTTTCCAGATCATCCAAAAAACACAGTGGGAGCTGAGACCACATTTCTACTATCAGGAAGGCTCAAATTCTCAAATGAACCAGTTAATTTTTCAAATCATAATCTGCTAGAGTAATAACTTACCATGTCACACATGAATCATTTGCTTGTGGCACAAGGGGAAAGCAAGATCCCTGAGGCTGTAAAACTGGTAGTAATTTCTTAACCAGCATCAAAGAAAATAGCAGTAAGACTTAAGGACATATTAGCCACATCCAAGAGATTCATGTTTCTATTGCTTCTCTAATACATAATTATGGCTCTACAGAGGTAATGTTTTGCAATTTAAATATTTAATAATTACTTGACAGATCTATTTTAGTTTTAAACAAAATCGGGGCACTTATCTGTTACATGGCTGATTTTAGTGCCAGGTGTAAATATGCAGTAGCATTTTGAATATTAACAACCTATAAGCAAAAAATTGCTTGCAACAGAAGGGCTGCAGCTAGTTGAATTAGACATCACCTGGAAATCACGTTGTTCTATTGCTACAAACAAAGCCAAAGTGATCACTAAGTGCACCAGTGTTATAAACTGGGTACACAAGGACTGTACAACTTTCAGACAGTTATAGGGGAAAAAAATAAAAAAACAATCAGAAATTGAGGGCTTTGGAAATAACAGGCCTAGGATCTTAAGTTTTACATACTTAATTGAAGGACAGGGTATAGGGCAGTTTACTGCTATTTGTAGCTACCTGAAAAAAAGTATCATTCAGATGTGTTGGAACTATATAGCAATATGTTACACAAGGAATTAAATAAGTTAAATGACAAAGTTTTTGCCATTACCACATCAGATGCTAGCTAGCCTTGAAATCCTCTTCCCTCAGAACACTGTTTAAGAGAAATCAAGTGTTCCACAGGCAGGGAGAGAGCAGAACAGTTAAGTTGGACAATGCTGTTATTTCATTACTGAAACAACTCTTGCTTCCAAACTGTGACTCATGAGGAATCTTTCTACTAGACATGCTGGCAAGTATCTTTATTGCCTGGCACTATCAGCATAGGGAGCAATTCAAATCCAAATGTGCCTCATGAATTGCAGGTCACTGTTAAAGCTGAGGCCTTGATAGCTTGGTAAGTAACCATTTAAATATTCTTTTGTTTTAATATTAGTCAGATAACTGATTTAAGTTGAGGCAGGTGGCTGTGGGTTTGTTTTTTTTTTTTATTTTTTAATGTGAAATGCAAGTGTCTTAACTGTGCCTTGAGCAGGAAGAAGAGGCAAACATAGAAGGGAGTTTGCTCCCTTGCACCAGCTCATCCAGAGAGATGCACACAGTTACTGGTAGTGCTCCTGGAGCCCAGTGGATGTCCAACTGTCCTCCACACCAGGGGAAGGTTTCTCTCTGCTCCATATTAACATCTGACAGCAGGAGCTTGGGGAGTGCCATTAATGAGCAGCTGTAAGGAATCCTGTGAAGGGAGGACTGATTTTGCATTCTGACTAACCTTGATTTACACAGAATGCCTCAGCTTTACCTCACTTTGCTACAGCTCCTCACCCCACAGTGGTGTAAGGGCATCCTATGCATTAGTGCAGGTAGAAACAGAACTGTTTGAAGAGGCAATTTAACTTAATTGTTTTTTGCAGACCCAAAAATAAAGCCAATCTGTTATTATGAACCTTTATTAAGTGGCTCACATTTCAGTATAAATCACACTAAAAAGATTTTTAAAAAATATTTACACTACAGTGCTGACACATTTAAAATGAAAAAAACTGGTATAAATAAGCTCTATGGAAAAGCCTGGAATTGTCAAAAAGAATTCTGGCTCATCTTACAAAAAATATATATGTTAAATGTCAGCTCTACTCTAAAACCTATAACTCAAAATTCTTTAAAGACTTCTTTATGTTAAACCTGCAGTGTTTACAGTGCATCTGGCCCTAAGTGCTTTGATACTTCACAGTTATGGACAGGCACTGAGGAATGTTACAAAGCTACATAACTATTTTCTGTAACAGATGCAAAGGCAAGTCACAAACTTGCCTCACAGAATTTATGAATCTTTACATTATTACATCATTAAGTTTAAAAAGGAATTTAAAACCATATATACAAATTTAGCACAAAAAATCATCCTCTCTTTGTCCATGTGGTTTTGGGTATGATGAACTATGTTGTCTTGTATCATCTGGATGTATGTGACCTCCAGGGCATAACTTGCCTTCTAAGTCCTTGTTGCCAGGTTCAGGTTTAGAATCCTTTTCCAACTTAAATGCTGTCAACTCCACATGATCCAGCCTAGTCTGAATATTCTGGCCCCCAAAGTCATTAGGTGCCGCTGTCTTTTCAGCAAGATCAACATTCAGGGGTTCTTCTTTTATTCGGGGAGATGCAATAGGTTCATGTTTTATCGACAGTAATTCCTGCTGCAAATACTTGGTCTGCAGAGCATCTGAAAATTTGGTGTCTTCGGAGGTATTTTTGCTCACCGTACAAATCCTGCTGTCAGTGTGAAGTCCAATAACCGAAGACTTGGGGTCTGCAGAGGTCCCTGCTTCAAGAGTACTTGTATTTTGAGAAAGTTCTTCCTCTGAATGATACAGCTTAAGCCGGATGTGCCAAGCCAAACTGCACACAGCTGAAACTGTTTTGAACTGATGCACAACATTCCTTGGGATAAAATAAATGTCGTTATCGAATAACTGAATTCTGGCATATCGAATGCCTTCCCTTCGCAGTTGGTTAAGTTTTGCATCATCAACCCACTGGACACACTGGAGGGGAAAAAGAGGAGGAGGGAAAAAAAAGGGTGAAAACTCTGATTTTAAACTCAGGGGACACCTGATCAACAGTTGATAGCATGCTTACCTGTGAGAGTGGAGGCTCATGCAAATCTAATTGCATTCGCTGAACTACCTCTAAGAAGTCTTCAGCATGAAAACAAATTACATCTTTGGTTATGCGAGGCTGCTCAGACCTACAGAAGAGTAAGAATGGCAGTGTCAAAGGCTGAAATGAACATGCTACAAAATATAATAAAGAACATCTGCAAGCAAAGATAAGCAAGTGATAAAAACTTCAAAACAATTCTAGTGTAACTTATATTTTGAAGAAAAACATGTTTGTTAACTAAAATGGCTAATTCTCAAACACAACCTCATTAAACTGGTTAAATGAATTAATCACAGTTTCTTTACAACTGTCATTCAAAGCAGCAATGAAAGGCAGACAAAACTCACTATTTTTAATTTTTATATTTAATTGACCTCTGCCTGCCTTGATGCTGAAAGACAGATGCCCCAGATACGCTGGGCTCACTCTAACATGATATATCCATCAGGTATCTCAAAATACGCAGCAGTCTGACTAATATTAGGGCAAACGTTGCATCTTTGCATCAAATACATTGTTCAGAGTTAGTAGTAAGGCTAGGTCTACATTAAGCTGCCACAATGCTAGTAATCAGCAAATACTGGCATCCTCCACAAAATACCCTTAAAATCATTCTTCTCTGTGCTCACTAGAGAGCTAAAAACCAGCAAAATCTGAATTAAGGTGTGTCTCTGTATTTAAATTGTTAGGAGAGTTCACCTCTTGTTCCACAACATCCCCCCCAAAGAAATACACACCATTTATCTAATTCCTCTAGAGACATTATCCAAAACTAGCTATCAAAAGGTAAAACCATTTAAGTTCCTACTAGAGCACTGCTAGAACTATTTTTGGCAATAATTTTCTTCCTTAACCTCATTCTTCTAAAGGGCTGGACTCTGCTCTGCTCTGGTGCACAGAGAGAGGCAAAAGAAGTCCAGTATATATACTAAGTCTTCATCTAGTAGTAGATTAACCTATTCTGTGCTCTATCAATTATAAATGGCAATTCAGGCAAACATCTTTCAAACACCTAGGTGAGTAAGTCAGTCAATGAACACATACCACTCTCCACAGTGCACAGCCTTCAATACTCCCACAGCAGCTGTAGTCTGTCGTTCAAAACCTTGTCCTATGTGATCTGCATGGGCTCGTGTCCGGTCTTCAAAGAGCATCTCACGGGGTTCACTGGTTCGAGGTAGGTACTGCAGGTTTTTTATTTCATTGGTAGTTCTGTATAAGAAAAACACTATCAGTTGTACAGAAATTTCTCTGAATTACCTAATTTCCACCATAGCCATAGTTTTTCTCCCTTGACACATAGTCAAGTGAGAAAAACAGTAATAACTCTAAATGTAATGAGCTATGCAAAAAAAATCAGAACACCTATGAAATAAGTTTTAAAAAACCCAAACAAGCACAGTATTAGGGCCCTAAGTGAACTAAAATACCCCAGTGAGCCAACAGGCTTATCTGCTGTCTCCCTCCACAAACCTAGACAGCAAGCCCAGGAACATTAAGTCCCAGCCATTCAGTCCTGACCTGAGCCATGCTGCAGGAGCACTCGTCCTCACCTCTGCCAGAGGTGTGTTAGGCCACAGACTAGCTTCCCAGCTTGACCTCAGGATGGCTTTGTCATGATGGACCTGCCTGGCAATTGCTAGACCTGATTCTCACTGGTAGACTGACTTCCTGGCTTAACCTCAGACCTTCGCCATCACCACACACTTGCCTGCCACACTACAGTCTGGATTCAGCCTGGTCCCCAAACCATAGGTCTGTTCCGTCTGCCTCCCTCAGGCACTGTGATGCTAGGGCCTACCATGATCAGCCCCTGGTAGGGAACTACTGGCCTTTGCTGCTTCCTGACCATTAGATAGACATTTCAGTTGTCCCTGAGGTCATTCTTTATCATTCTTGTTTCTACTAATCCACTCTGCTTCCACTTCTTGTATGCTCCCTGTTTATGTTTGAATTTTGAATGAGAGAAACTCTGAACACATACTTTCTCATGACACATAACATTCAAGTTCTGTAGAGAACTCTTAAGCTGATACTTATACCCAATGCCACAGCAAAGCTTAAAGATGTCATTTAATGGTAGAGATTTTACCTTTCAGATGAGAGAAGCCCTTGTCCCCTGAGGTCTTATCCACTCATGTTTAAGAACAGTGGTATTAATTCCAGTCTCATGGCATACCTCAGTAGTTGTATGCCTGTTCACATTTCCCTGCAGTTTTCACCTTTAAATTCTTACTTGAGCTCCAAAAAGGACCAGTGTCTTACTTGGCAATTAAAAAAAAAATAAAAATCCACATCCTTACAAAACAAAGCAACTCAGAAGTATGTTTTGAAATGAAGACTTACAGAAATTTATACTAAGATACTGTATCAAACAATAAAAGGTTTGGTATAAAATGAATTTGTAAAGAAAGCACACTAACCAGACATTTATCAAGCAAAATAATTCAACATACCTCTTCCTTTTGAAAGGTGACTTTGGCATGTCAGCCACAGGGATCATCTGCTCTCCTGGCCGTACCCACATAATGGGACCATCATCACTGTCTTTACGACTCTCTAATTTTAAACTAGAAAGTGTTCCCCAAGGCAGTGTACACTAATGGGAAATACAAGCCACAGTTGTGAAGTGAGTTACTTTGAAAACTTTCTAAAAGCAGCCTTTATCTGTCACAACAAAAACATTTCTTAGGCCACCCAATTATCTAAGCAAGTATCACATACTCTCACTTTACTGTAACAGTACTAGAGAGTATATTGTCCCCCTTCTCCCAACCCATTCCCTTCTGTCCTTACTTTTAAGAAGGGTGATTCTTCCAACATATCAAGGAATTCGGGGAAGTAATCCCCCACTTCCTCATCAACTGCTCCAACCAGGCTGATCTGTCTCATTGGGCCAGCTCTATACGTACCATGAGAGTATGTTCTTTTTACCTACAAGTAGAATATGACAGCAAAAGTTACGCCAATTAAACATCTTTAATCTCTATGCTTATGTCTTCTGATTGATATTATTCCTGCAGTCCTCAGTATACTTCAGATTATCATGAAGCCAATTACTATGAAGTCATCACCAAAGAAGTTCTTGTTAAAGATACATGACAACTTTTATTTTATTTATGTTAAAAGTCTCCTTCTCCTCTTCTTTCCTGTTAGTATTAGGTCTTCTGAGGGCGGACAGAGAGCCATCTTTAAGAACTTGATTTTAATCCACAAATCCACCTGAAGAACTTTTTCAGAAAACTGTATCAATAAGAATTAAACACTAATATCTAGCCAGAATGCACAAGAGAAACAGGCAGCTGTTGATAGTGAAAGTAACTCCCATCTCATCTCCTCCATGGACTGGGTAGTAGCATCCTAAACTTTAGACTCAGGTGAGGGGTTGCTATTTAAGTGACACTGTCTTAGATTAGGCTAAAGAATTTTAAAAATTATAAATAATATAAGGTCATTCTTCATTATTTTTTTTAGTGTAACTTTGGTCAGTTTAAGGAGTTCTAAAAATCAAAATATTTTGGCATAAACATGTTGGTTTCTAAAAGAATCTAAAAACTATGTCTGAAGATATAGATATATAGTATTAACAACCATGTATTTGAACAGTATCATCCTACAAATAGGAAATATTTTAGATACTGTATGTTGAAGAGATGTTTCCATTTTCTGTTTGAAAAAGGAAGGAATAGTCCAGCAGAACCAAGCACTTCAAGAGACTCATTTAAAAACCATAAACTGGGGCAAGTCACAATTCAATTCCTATTTTTAATATAGTAGGGTTTTTTCAGTTGACATCCTAACATTCCCCAGGATAATTTATAGATACAAAATTATTTCCATTTTTCAGCTTTAAAAGCAGGCAGTCTGAGAAAGCTGTCCTCATAGACCAAAGGAAAAAAAAAATCCAAACCCACTGAACTGAATACAATTTCAAGAAACCCACAAAGAAAGGCCCACCAAAGACCAACAAAGCCAACACAAACATTAAATCACCATAAAAATATTCCGGGAGATCAGAAGGAATAGAGAGTTTCCATTTCATTACACAAGTGCACAACCAATGCACTCAGACATTTGTGTCTTAGAACTGAAAAGATCTATCTTCACATTCACTGTTATTCCTCTAAATCTATTATCTCAAATTCTACAGTCATGAAGATGCAATGTAGCATTCTTTGTTTAGTCCCAAAAGGTTTTCTATTCCTTGCCAACTCTTTCCAAAGCATTAAATGTTTATGTGTGTTTTCAACTCCAAATAGGAATCAATACTGAAGCATCAAAATTTCACTGAACAAGTATTTGTCAGAATTACTCTGCGTTAAATACTTTAAAATCTACTTGACTACTTTCTACTTTTAAGCAAAATGTATGTTGTATTGATTTTTTTCTTCCTTAAGTCAGGGGTTTGGTATCAGAGTAAGATGCCTTGACAGTTCTAGCATTACTCAAAGGTAATCCAGTATCATTAAAGCTTTCACTTCAATAAATACACCATTTCCCAATTGAAAGTTACTGGAAATGCTATCCCAAGATCTTTACTACTGTATAGTTCCACCAGTGTCCTTTTACCACTGTAGTTTGGTTATCACTTCACATGTTTCACCTTGCAGCTGAAATCCTCATGTAATACAATGAATGGACAAACATTTTGAAAAGCAAGATCACAGTATCATAGAAAATGACCTATCATTCTGAATTCTGATGACACAAAAACAGTGAAGCAGTCAAAGAATTTAAAAATGTAACAAAAGAACAGCATCAATTATATAGCTTCATGGAAAATGATCTTGTGAAAGCAAAGAGGCTGTTATGCTCTTGTAACTCAAGATCTATGACACGGTTAAGTGTCAGATCTTGTCCAAGCCACCAGTGCAAACCTTTAGGGTTTTGTTTAGGTTTGGTTATTGTTAACACTGAATGTGTGACTGAAGAGAGTATAAGGGGAAAGTAGTAAGACTAATAAGGATATAACATGTAATAGTAGACAGCTATAACTCAAATTACTTAATCTAGGGAGGAGAAAAAAGGGAGTTCTTAAAGCAATCTCCAACTGAACACTGAAAGAAAAGCATAAGCTATCTGCTTTATCCGCTATAGATCAAAATATATGGGATTGGCAGGAGGGTTAAGATAAAAGGACAAACAAGGAAAAAATCTCCCACGAATTTCTTTGGGAAGAGTGGAATCACCTAGAGATCTCCAGCAAACACAACAGACAAGCATTTGTCAGGTAAGACTTGAAAATAGTCAATCTTGTATTGAAGCACAAGGAGTTGCCTTGTATTGCTCAGCATTTTACTTCACCTACACTAAGAAGTTGCCTCCAGGACAAAACTGAAGCACAGTAAAAAAAATCAATCCACTAACCACTCTTATGGTTAAACATGAAGTGTGCACTTTGGCATTTCAGCAAGGCAACAAAAATTTACATGTGCCCAGCAAGATCACACAATAACGAGTTCAAAATACTAGAGGCCTTAACAGCAGTAAATAGCTTAACTGAAGTGATCTAAGCTGCAAGTAGGTGGCAAAAGCTGATTATTTACATTCTTTGAAATTCTCATGAGTGTCCAACAAGTAAGCTTCATATAGCTATCATGTAACTAACTGATACAGCTGTTCCCATCAACACACATGGAGCTCAGGGATGTACCTACAGTTTTCCATCGCCTGAAAGAGTGCCTTGCTGGCTGCACGGACACTCACACTACTTACGCTGTGCCCAATTATAGAAACAGTCTGACTAAGCCTCACAGACAGTTCACAGAAACAAAGCTGTTTTATTAACCAAAAATTTAAGAATTTAGGAGTACTTAAGCATAGGCCCAAGCTAGGTGATTAGAAACTCCCCAATTCCTCTCCCCCAAAATTTAAAGCTAATTCTGATGTGATAGAACCAGTTCCAACAGAAACGCCTCTCTCCTGTGCCTGTTGTAACTACTTTCACAAGCTTCTGCCCAGTTCTACTCTAACAAGTGAAACTACATTACCTCTGTCTGACACAGGTATATTAGGAAGCTCAGAGTTCATTTTCAACACTACAACTGTGAAAGATAAGCAAATTAATCGAGAGATGCAGACTTTTTCAGATACAGACTTAGAAGTACTCCAACAATTTTGATCTCACCAACAGAATTTGCTGTGGAATCTTCCTCTTAGCATAGAGCTCAATGACATGAAAACACACATTACTTCAAACCAAACACACCCCTCATCTGCTGCAAAACAGGAGGTGGAAGATTATTGTGTAGTCCTGAAAGACTCAATTTGAGAAATAAAAACTCGGTTAAAATACTCTACAATACTTCCCACTTCAGGCTTTGCTCACCCCTCCTTTTTATTATTTCTTTCATACTTTTTTAGATCAGACTGATAACATGTGCTCAGTTAGCCTCAAAGCAAAGCATTACCCAAGCTTCTCAAGGCTAAAAGATGGTTGAGATAAGACACTCAAAGCAGACTTGATAAAACAAATTTCCTACTTAGACATCCGAAAACAACTCAGCTCTCAACTGAGACTATACAACAACTACTAGACATAGTGATGTAGGAATAGAAAACTACATTTAAAATTTCATTGAAATATACTGCAATAGCACATAATTCCTTAGATTCAGAAAGAACTCAACAAGACAGGAGAATATCAATCTGCACAAGATGTAACAAGTTATGCAATCATTTAGTACCTTTTATAAAGGAAGGCAGAGGTAAGAAACAAAGATAACCCATACCAACAAATCAGATTTAAATGCATACAAAAAACATTTGAAGGTTAAAACCACAAAATTCACAACTTTCAAATTCAGAAAGGTCTTGTCATATCCTTGAAGGATGAGCACTCTTGACTACTAGACTCTCATACTCCTTTCCTAGACATCTTTGAGGAGAATATTACGCTAACAAGGAGTCAAGCAATCAAACTCTGACAAGTGATAAAATGCCATGAAAACTAACTGAAAAACTGAGAGAAAACAAAGGAAGAGAAGATACCGGAACTAAATCTCCAGTCAAGTAAAATACAGGTTAGAGACAATGAAGTTAACTGGTTGAATGCTATAATAATACAGTTTGGCTTCTTTCATCTACTACATTCTCTGTTGTTCCTTTACTCACAGAAAAATAGGAAATTATCATCTAAACCTCAATGACCACAGGAATGATAACTACAGATACTGATGATACCTTTTCAATATCAAGTTAATCTATCCTTTCAGTAAAATGATTCCATAATTTACAAATGTATTAAAGCATTTCAGTTTTATGCAGAAGTTCTTATGATGAACTACTGCTCAGATGTCCCAACAGTCACAGCTCAATCATTTTAACTCTCCAAAACTCCCAGTTGAGCTTCAGCTACAGAAACAAATTCAAAGAAACCTACACACATATGCATGCAAGAAAGTCCCCTCCTCTGTGAAAATCCAAATTTGTTTTAGTTAAGCTCCTCTAATATTGCAGAACTCAAAAGAATTCCCTTGTTTCTAGTCTTCTGCATCATCTACACAGCACAGCTAATTGTAACTCATATTCTAAAAAAAAAAAACAAAAACAAAAAAGAACCCAGAAAACAAAAACCCCATTTACACTTGTTTGAAACCATTATATGACGTTAGTAAGTAAAATGTATAACCTCTTACCTGAGCATGAAAATTTGACATAGTCGTTGTCTCTATATCTTTCTTTCCCAAAATCTCCATTTTCACTGGTGAATTGGGAAAATTAAACGAAAAGTAGTCTAAAAAGTCAGGTAAATAAGTAGCTGCCCCATGAACAATACCCATTACATAGTAAGCTGCACAGTTTTCATTTTCACTAAAAACCAGACCCACAAACTCTTCTGCAAATCTCTCCATCTCCACAGGAGATAAGTGGGAGAGTTCATTACTGTAGGCATGGATAACTGATGCACCTCCGTTAGGCTGGTGCTCAATATGAATCAGCTGTTTGAACTCCAATGTGTCCAACCTTTTGAGTTTATTTTGAACCCGTGGCTCCTTTAACGAGACAAATGGAAACTCACTGTTCTCTGCTATCTTGGACTCACAGTCCTTCTTGGGATCCATATTTTTCCCATTGAAATCCTTAAGACAATCATCTATGATGCCTTTGGCTTCCTGATCCTCAATATCAGAAACCAATCCTGAGCAGATGGTCTGAATGGATTTGCTGTACATTTTTGGACGCTTCCTCTTCTCATTCTCTTTATGTTTCTTTTTCTTTTTCTTCTTAACTTTTTTAATCTGTAGCTCTTCTGCATTGGTTTTTGGTTTCTCCTTCCCAGCTGTTGAGAGGAAAAAAAGATCTCTGAAGTATCTTGATATACAAAAACACATATTTAAAGATCAGGATTCGAAGTTACCGAAACCATCGTTGTGGCACACAAAGATGAGAGACTGATACCAAGGGTCAACAATGTGTATCTTACTGAAAATGAGTAGTAAGAGACTCCTGCCATGTTCACACTATTATTGACAAAAGCTGGGGAAGAGGGGGAGGAAATAACAAAAAGAAATAAAAAGAATTCAAAACAAAACCCACCCACTCAAGTTTCCCAACAAAGCTGCTCTCATGCCGAGTCATAATCCTTAATCATATCTTTTAACTGGACATCAGCAATTACTGTACCAGAAAGTTCAGAGACATTATATGACAGTTGTCAACAGTGTCAAACAGTCAACAAACGTAATCACCAGCAAGCTGTTCCCAAAATACCCCTGCCAGTACCTATCTTCTCAGATAGCCCTAAATGGTCATTCCTCCAGAACTAAACTTTGTTGAAATATATATGGAAACATCTTAAAGACTGACCCCATTCTACTTAAAAACAAAATAAACAAAAACCCCCAGAAACTAAAACAACAAAAAAACAACCCAAACAAAAAACCACCAAAAAACAAAGCCTCACAAAACAGAAACTAGCTTCAAGTTTATGTAATATGCAAGCTGAACTGAAAACAAACTTTTTGGCCTAAAAAGCCAAAAAGTACTCATTTGGGGATAACATGTTCAAGTGATTCCCATGGTAAATATCCTCCCTTGTTTCAAAAATGTTTTTCTTCCAAATGCTTTTTGGGGTTTTTTGCAACTAATAAACACGCTAACCAAAAACATCTTCTGGCACTTACACTGCCCTAAAGTCTAGCAGTTGTCATCATTCCACAATTTTATAAATTACGAGTGTTAGAGCACAAAAATACATTCACGAGCAATTCAAGATCAGCAGGTTCAGACAAAAGCTCAGAAGTTTAGTCTTGCAACGAAATACACAATTTCTAAGTAATCTCAAATTCGCAAGAGCTAAGTTGCACACACTCTACTCCTGTGCTGTAGCAGACTATTTTCAGCATGAAATCCTCAGCCCAAGTAATTCACGAGAGTCCTTAAAAAATTCTTAACTGTTGGTGCAGGGAATCACACATTCTAGCTCATAATTAAGAGGTCTGGACATGGAAGGTGCAGATACTGAAAAGGAGAACAAGCAATTAAGTCACTTGCCTCTGAGCCTCTTGAGGTTTGTGACAGCAGCTACACACTTCTGGGATTTCTGAAGTGGAGGCAGGCAAGCCAGTTATCTCTCTCTAGCTTCTATTTTCTCATCTTGTAGGGGAGAACTGCCCTAAGGTCACTCATTCCTTTCTTAGCCCAAACAAACCAGTTGTAAAAATGTTTTAGTTAAGTTGGTATATGCCTATGTAAGTACTTTAAAACCTTAAGGCAGATTGCATCAAAACATTTTTAAAAGAAGAACATTTATCACTCTCTGTGTCTTTTCACACCACCTCCATGAAACCTTCAAAAGGGAAAAAAGCTCTCAAGCACAGGATATAAATAATCCTTCTTCTGGTATCCAACACAGTCCTTCCAGCTTGAAAATAAACTTTCTATTCAGCTTTAAATACATTTTAATAATATGGACTGGTTTTACTTTTGATCACAGGCTACAAGAGTTATACCATTTACACAAATAGCAAGCATTAAAGTACACACTTTCCCAAATCATGAGAAGTTGCCAAAATGGTGCACCCAATTAGGAACCAAATATTTGCTAGCAGCCCCTCATCTCTGAAAACAACCCTCTTCCACAGAACCTTTTGGATCTCTAAATGCCAAAAAGGATACAACTGAGGTCATTTTTAATTCTGAGACATCTGGAAACCAAGTTTTGTTTCTTCAGCAACAATCAATGAAGGGACAAAAGGCTGCATAGCAAAACCAAAACAACACCCCACACCAAAAGAGCTATGATGGGAAGTAACAACTTGAACTGCCACTTTCAACTCTGAACATCTTACTCCTCATTCCACGGCACAAGAAGTCACAGCAGTGCCAGCCAGCTGTAGGTATGCATAAGTACTTGATCTGCAGTGAGGATCAGCCAGACTATTCCTGTCACCAGCTATAAAACATTGTTTAGGTCTTTAGCTTGTACCAACTATCTTCCACTGCAGTACTAGGGGATGTTCTGCCCAGTACTCTCCAGTAAGGGGATAGGTAAGAAGTAACCTCCAGTTAACGATCTTTACTTTTTTCCTGTAGTTCCATATGGCCAGACCCATGACATTCTCACTGCAATTCAGACTAAAGCTCCCGACATGTTAGAAACTGATGACTCATCTCTGCTACAGCTCTTCAGGCTGAGTCTTTAAATAGTTCAAACCACAGAAGTGTTCCTCTTGATCTTCCAGTGAGTTTAAAGTTCATAACCATGAACAACTAAAAAACAGCTTAAAACAGGAGCAGCCAAGACACCTTTCACCAACCAGTAAATAAAATATGCAGTCAAAGTACAAGTGCTCTTGGAGGCACTGCTGCAACAGCAAAAATTAACAAACAAAAAAAAAAAAGAGAAGCCTTTTAGACCCTAAAAAACCCTGAAGGTTGTACCAGCCAGAAAATTAACTGACAGAATTTTATATTTTTACTTTAACGTATCATGTATTCTAAATTTGGTTTTGTATTTATTTTCAGTAAATATAATTTTACATAATAATTTGATGAGTTAATGAAAAACATTACAAAATAGTTCAAAAATATTAGAGCAACTGACCTTCTTAAGAGTTAAAAAACACGCACAAGGAATTCTGAACAGACACAAAAAGCACAGTCACTCTGCACATAATGAGAATGAGCAAGAACAACTGCTGACAGGTTGAAAAGCTAATAGACCATGTTCTGAAAACAAACATAACTTCAAGGTGTCTCAGTACACAGCCCAGGAAACAAACCAAACAGGAGAAGTACAACTGAGATGTGACAGCTATCTTGTTCTATTTATAGGCTTGAAAGTTTAACTATTGAACAGCAAATATTTTATGCTGTCTCAGCCCTCCCGGAAGTTGAATAGTCACAACCACCTTGAGATTTTTCAGGAAATGACAGAGGCAGATAAACATAGCATGTGAGAATCGTTGCTACAAGGATATACGTTGACTTCTACTATGTTTAGCTCACTAAGGTCACTGTATCTAAGCCATCAGAGCCACACAGGAAGATCCTGACATATCTCCTCCTATACATTTTCCAAAAATTGCACTTACCATAAAAGTTTCAATGCGATACTGTAAGATAAGCAGAGATTTATAAAGTAATAAATAAAAATTCATAAAAAGCTAGATCAGCAGAAGGAGTAAGGAAATGTTATACAAACTTCAGCACATACAAGCACATCCATTCAGGTTTCGGAGGCTCACAGAAGACATCCAGAGCTGCTGTTCTGAACAGGATACAAACCCAGTGAAGAGGATCTGACTGCTCTAAACAACTGCTCTCCCAACAATTGCTTGCCTTGAAATAGCAGTCAGTTCTGCAGGATACTGGCAAACCAAACATAGCCTCTGCAAAACACTTCCCAACACCATCTTACAGAAAATATAAAATATATTACTTGACTGATAACATATCTATGTAACAGAGGTGAGGCACCTAATGCTTTTTTAGCACACTGTTCTCTTGAGAACAACGAATCCTGCTACTCAACTAGCTCAGAACAGCAGAGGTGTCCTAACACTGCCCCTGTGTACATGGTTTTTTATACCAACTTGAAAATAAAGCACCATTTGAGGACAAATATCCCCATTAGGCATCATTCATTATATCTGTATAGTAAGACTTGCTGCCTTTGGAGCTCTCACCTCATTTGCTGAGCAGAAACAGTAATAGGACACCAGGGTAAAAAAAGACTGGTACAAAAACAAAAACCTGAAGAACCTCGCTGTTGAGGCAGTTAAGTTTTGCTCAGTATCTCAACAAGCAGCTTCCTTTCATGCTCAGCAAAGACAAGCCACACATGTTCTAGTAACAGGAAGTCACTAGCATACACATTCCTCACAGTCTAAGCTGATTCCTTGAGATCTGATCAACACAGGTTTTAAGCTGTCACAGTTGCTAATACAGTTATTTGGAGTTGCCTGCAGAGTGTAATATCTAAGGTAGTAATTACAGGGTTCCATGCCTCTGCCCTAGCATGAACATTCTGAAGATAATATTTTGTTTTGGGGTTTCAGTTTTTTGTTTGTGAACGAAATCCTACAGCAGACAACAAACAGAAAAATATATCAGGAATTAGCTCCTAACTTTAAAAGCAGAGTCTGAAAATCACAGATAAAAAAATTGTCTACTTAAACAAGCAACATCCTCACAGAAAAACTGATGCAGCATGACCTAGATAGTGAAGAGTGAGGTGGATCAAGAAATGGCTTAACTGCTGTGCTTAAAGGATTATGATCAGTATCACAAAGTCCAGCTGGAGGACAGTCACTACTAGAGTAACCCAGACCTTGATGGTTTGTGCCAATACAATTCAGTATTTCCATTGATGGCCAGCATCACAAGACAACACATCCTCAGCAAGTTTGGAGGTGATACAAAAACAAAGAAATGGCTGACGCACCAGGGGATTGAGCTGCCAGGAGGAGGGACCTTCAGAGATTGTAGAAAGGGGCCTCCTCAGTGGATTCAGGACACAAACACAGGAACACACAAAGTCCTGCACCTCAGAGGAGTAACCTCGTGCACCAGTACAGGCTGGGACAAAATTGGTGGACAACAGCCCAACAGGGAAGAACTTGGGGATGACAGGTTGACCGTAAGTGATCAGTGTGCCTTTGGCAGACCAGGACAGCAGCCTCCGGGACAAGATTAGGAAAAGCACTTGCAACAGGTATGCGGAGATGATTGTTTCCCTCCACTCATCACTGGCAAGACACATCTGGAGTATCAGGTCAAGTTCTGGGCTTGCCAATCAAAGACAAGCATGAGCATAGTGAAGCAAGTTCAGCAAAGGGCCCCAAAAATGATTAAGAGAGCAGAGAAGCACTCACACAAGTATAGGCTGAGAACAGTGACTTGATCAGCATGCAGAAAACAGTGCAAGTGAGGAAGAAGAGTTTTATCAGTATGTACAAAAAAAAAACTGATGAGAAAGTGTAAAGATGCATAGCCAGACTCAACAGCACTGAACACTAGAGTGAAATACTACTACATACTTTGAACCTACCTTTCTGCAATAATTTGACTTCTCCGTTTTCTTTCTTCATTTCATTCATTAGTTTGTGCTTCTTCTTCTCTTTTTGCTTCTTTTCCCTTTCTTTAATTTTGTCTTTGATTTGAACTGAAATGCAAATATTGTACAATTAATTAGGAATGGAAAGCAAATTGTTGCATGCACATTTCATTTTACTCTTACATAAGCTCTATTAAGAGGATAAAAGGAGGAGTTACAAGGAAATCCCAGCACCTATAATATGAAAAACTACTATTTATCTGTTGCATAATCTGACATAAGCTTACTTAACTTAGACAAGTTTTGTTTATTATCTTAGAACTGTATGCAATAACTCAGCATGTTAACTGTACACAGTTAATTTTTGCTTACTCCTACTAGCCTCTCCCCTTATTTTGGATCTGTAGTAAGATACTATTTCTTGAAATTGAAATTACATGCATTAGATAAGAAATGAGGAAAAGAGTATGGTTTGTGTTTTCCTGGGTGCACGAATACACTGGAAACCTCACAGAACTACTTTCACACAGTCTAAACTTAAAAGCTTTTGCCAGCAACTTGGAATGAAGACTCGTCAGCTGCAAAATCTTTTACATTAAGCTCACATACTACACTAAAGCAGTAAGTGTAATTAACAGAAACACACAAAATGTGCTATATTTGCACAGCAGATAATGCACTAGTGCTTCCCTTGTTTACCTACAATCAGCAACATCAGCAACAGCTTACCTGAGCAGACACATTATTGATTTACTTTGTTGACAAGTCATTCTGCATTTTTAAAATCATTTCAAATATCAAAGCAGAGCCTTCAAGTATGCTTTCTGCATGAAAAATACTAGACCCAGAGGAATTTATAATCTCAAGGAGTAGTCTTTTCAAGATGAGATTAGGTTACATGTTTTAGAAACTAAGCCTTCAGAGAAGTCACACTTCACTAGGCTTAGACACACTACAGACAGCACTTCATGCCTAGTTTCTTGGCCTGAAGCCAAATACCTGCTCCAAGAGTTTACTGGGTTTTTGAATCTCTGCAGGGAAAGGAGAAATCTGATTTCAAGCTTCTACATAATGTTATATATCAGAATGCTTTCTCAATAATACAGCTGTGAGACAATCCTGATGTTTTATTTATGGTACTTGCATTATAAACCCCACATGGAAGCAAAGAGAAATCCAATTTCTATTTTACGTGGATGCTTGAGGAAAAGTAATTATCTTCACTACTAAGAAATCAGAAACATTCCTCAGAAACATACCTAAGCTCTCAGTTCTAGAAGGCAACACGGAGTATGCCATAACCAAACCATTTATGAAGCACGTTAATAGCTAAAGGAAAAGTGCAGGGGGTGACAGCAATCCACACAAATGAATGCTGTAACAGTGACTCCACAGCATTCCTCCGTCCTAAGGACCTCACTGCCAGCGTCCAAGCTTGCTAGGCCCTGGCAGATAAATCTTCGGACTAAAGGGTGGGTCCAGCTCTGCGCATGCTGTGTCTCACCTAAAAAAAAATCCATAGTGCAGGCTCGAGGGTGCTATCCGCTATCCTCTTTTTATCAGCGCACTTGGAAAAGGCGCTGATGAGGAGCGTGGGTGGAGCCCTCCCTGGATCTTCCTTCGGTTCGCGAAGCCTAGCCACGACAACGACAGCATTCCTATCATTCCTTTTAGGAGTCCTCTAGTAAGGTTACAGAACCTGAACCCTAGCAGTTGTTAGGACAAAGAACATATTTTGGGAAGAGCCTAAGAAAGAAAATAACTGCCATCACTTCCAGTTTTTGAGATATATGTCTGTTGTCTATCCACGTATCAACATAAGCAGTGGAGAGAGAACAGAAACTATGCTGGCACAGAAGTAATAAGGAATAACGTAGCTGTGCTTAAAACTGTCTGGAAATCTTATTTGTAAGCAACTGAAACAATCACATCCAAGAAGGGCTTCTAACGGTTCTATGAGAAGGGATTACAAAGCAGATTCATCTGTACAGCCGATCACAGAACCCAAATAAGTTTTCCTAAGCAACACAAACCTGTACTTTCTAGAAGTAAGTTAAGCAGACATGAATGTTCCTTTCCAGCCTGCTTCTCCCCCCAAAGAAATCCCCAAATTGTAAATCTCATGCAACTTGAAGAGTATGAAGTAGGAAATAAATTATACAACAGAAGTTTAAGTAGCACCCGGACAGCAGACACTCATTCAGCAAACAGGCAGTTAACACCAGGCTTGATTTTTAACCTGGATTGAATGCTCAACTCAGCCACCATTATGATTATCATAGGAAGACCTAGATTTTATCTCAACATTTCCATACTGTTTAAGAGGCACACTTGACTTCTGCTATCCTTAGGAATTAAAGAAAGATTGATGAGTATATACATTTGCTGAGCCTTGTTGAATGAGGATAAAAGACTGAAAGAATTCTTCATTGCAGGTTCATAAATAGCATTACAGGCCAATGAATATTCCCGTTTTGTCAGAAGCAACAGGTAAGTAAGGACGAAGAACAAACTGAAACCTTTTAAGGAGCCTCTCGTTTCTTTTTACATCTAGACAGCAATTAGCAGAGTCAATGGTGAAACATTCCAGACAAAAGAAACAATGCCAAGTGTCCCGTTACCTCCTTCAGTAACAGCCACAATCGAATTATACCTGAAGCAACTGCAAATACAATGTAAATGCAGCTGAGGAAAGGTTGAAATAAATCAAACTTAACTATTTCCTTTTTCGAAATTACAGTATTGTAACAAAACCAGTGCACAGCCTGAGGCAAGTAAAGAACAGTTGAAAATCATAATTTAAATGTACAAACTCTCAGGTTTCTTCCCTCAAAGCCCACAGAATAGATAAGCAATTGATAATAGAGCTCTCCTTAAAAGAGAGCAGAAATAAAGACAAAACTTAATATAGTAGGGAAGAAAAAAAAATGTACGTCAAAATGAGTCTTTCCAGGAATTAATACTTGGTTTTAATTCTTTAGTTCAAAGGTCTTCAGTCTAAGACGTATTTTCTAGTCTGGATGGCTGAACTCAATTCTCAACCAAAATTCTGCAGATTATTCTCCTCAGTGATTGATACTCCATATCACAGCTTTCAATGGGTTGCAGAAATAAAAAAAACCACACAACCAAATTATTTTAAGATTGAGTTTACCACAAAAATCCATTGCAACTTAGCTATGTTGGCTCTACAAAGTCGGTAAACTTAGAAGCATTCTAAATAGTCGTTATAATATATTATCATACACTATAATATAATTATGATGTACTATACAATATATTATCATATAATATAGTCTTTATAATAAATAAATGAAATTAAAATATGCCTATGGCACAGATCTCTAACAAAGAAGGGCAAATGCAATTCTCCAAGTACAGTCTCCATACTAACTGCTGCCACCATATGATATAGGCTAAAGCTCTTCAGGACTTCCTAAAATACCACAGACCAATAACTCTGAGTGTCTAATATAAGGTATCAAACCCCTCCAGCCATGCCTAATTTCAGTCCAAATCTCTCTTTCTCAGCCAAGAAACATGAAATTTCTTCACGAAAATTCTGCTTAAAAAAAAAAAGCAGGCAGTTGACAATCTACATGAAAACAAGATGAAACTTGTTCTGTTGAACAAGTTAAGAAAGCTTGGAACATTCCTGTACAGCTGTTTTGAGGTTTACCAGTCGCAGCTACTACCAATCCAAAACTTGAAGTCTCCATTTGTAGGGCAACAGTGTCTCTAAGTAGTAAAAGGTAGAGAGATGTTTACACTAATCTTTCCATGTCCACAGAGTATTATGCAATTGGCTTTCTCCCATAGTACTCATAACAAATTTAAAAAAAAGAAAAAAGAAAAAAAGGCTTTTGCTGCTGAGGGAACAGGATGAAATGAGTCCCCAGGGAAATAATGTAACACAAATGGTCAGTGATCAGGACAAGAGAACATCAAGTACCATCAGCTATCTATTACCTCCATATGTCACAGCACTGCAGTTGCCACTGGAATAGTTTCAATTTTCACAATGATTAAGACCTGCAGCTTCAGAAAAAGTTTCATAAGCTAAATGAGAAGATAATTTGAGTTCAAAGTAAGGTGAAGGGGCAGTATGACTCAGAAGACATTCACTCAAAAAAAAAAATCAACATATATAGATGTACCAATGACTAGAAGCTAAACACCTCTAGTCCATAAATGATCATATTACAATTCCTTTTTTTGTAAACAAAGGCACAAGTTAGTCACAGAAAGAACTTAACAAATCATTGTGGTCCATTATTGGAACTTTTTCCACAAGGGTGTGGGTATTTTGTTTTGGGTTTGGGGGGTTTTGTTTGTTTGGTTTGGGGTGTTTTGGTGTTGTTGTTTATTGTGGGGTTTGGGGTCTTTTTGTGGGGAGGGTGTTAAAAATGTCCTAATCTAAATAAAAGGTTAATTAAAAAAAGGAATAGGCACAGCAAATTTTTGTAACAATCCTTTCAAAATTCATCATTACATAGTATTTTTATGTGAAGGCACCTAAGCATACTTACATTTCAATAACTAGTTTTTTAGTAGATATTTACAATAGTCTTCCATTAGTAAAATAATCAGTTTTATTTAATCTGAGCTGTTTGCTTACTCCCTTTTAACATAGCTGTTCTGATAAGGGATAACCAAAAGATTAGTCAAGTACTGAATATGAAGATTTGTCATAACTTTTAATATGTTAAGTCTTTTTTTGTGGGTGATATTTCTATTATTATTATTGATTCCAAACATACTAAAAAAAACCCACAAAAACACAAACTTATAGCAGTTCTACTTTGAAAAGGGCGAAAAGATAAAATGCTGAAAGTTGGTATCCTGATTCTTCCAATGGGAGAAAAAGTCAATCATGATGCCATGAATCATATCTGAAGTGACAGAAATCACTACTTAATAATCAGATAATGTACCAACAAAAAAATGCAGTGAAGCAAGCCTCTGGGAAAACACCAGTTCTTCTATTACAGGTTTAGATTAACACTTCGTTTTATCAGCACATCACTCATACCAAAGTCCTTAATCTTAAAAATCATCCAAAGCCCTACATAATGCACTAGCTCTCAACTTGGCCAGAACACAGCTGGATGACTGATGTTTCTGTTTCTACTCACTATGCTGTACTAACACAGCCAGTAGCCATTTCTCCTCAGCCCAATGCTTACTACTGCAGCAACAGCTACCTTGTGACATCTGACAACCAAAGAAGTCAGTGTTCCTCAAAACATTATCTCACTGCACATTTGATGCATTTTAGGGACTAGCTCCAAAAAGTAAATACTTGGGTCTCTCCAAATTAATCCCTGTTTTCCACTGTGGTTTTGTTGTTGTTTGTGCTTGTTTAAAAAAAAAACCACTACACAAATTCAGTATACCTCTACTAAATAAGCCAATGCCATGAGCATAATTTTTAAAACAGAGTTCTGTAGGAATAACTATTCCTGTCCCATCTCACCTGCCTAAATGGCATCTAAAGAATGTTCTCACTTCACAGTGCACAACACTACTAACTAAATTGAATGATATGCATACTTCCTCCTCAAATCCAAAGGCTTCTACTTTTTCTGGATGTTAAGTGCATGAAATAACACAGTACATATTCCATTTCTAAGTTAAACAGCCATCCATATACAACTAAAGGCCACAGTAAATTTCCTGTTTCCTAACTTAGTATATACCTTCTCACAACGATTGCAATTATTTCCAAGTAGTAAAGGAACACAAATTCATACACCACACTATCCAGATTTCAGAAGTTTAACCACATCTTTGTCTCTACTGTAAGCTTTCTACAGGTAAAAAGGTAAATCAAGTGCACAAAGAAGAAGTGGGACATGCTCTGTTGTGGATTAGGTGCAACGTGGTCACTGTCACACTGTTAAATTTGCACCTTGAAGCTGATGCAGGAGCTCAAGCAAGCTCTGTCAGTGCTGAAAGAGGCAAGCTTTACTATCTTGTCAGATGCCAAAAGCTGCAGCTGCTTTGCATCAGTTTTCCAGATGGTAACCCACATTAGTAGTCAGTCATAGATTATGTTCAAAGTATTCTGCCTCTTTCCCCCTTTGATTTAAGGACTGGCACTGCACATCAGGCAAAATATTTACAAACTACAGCCAACAGACACATCAATATTGTTAACGCCAACAGTATTGTAACTGAAGGGAAAGGGGAGGAAGAGGAGAGTACAAGAACATCAGCCACCAGTCCTTCCACTGGTAGTCCTCTCCCTTTATACAAATACCCATAAAAACAAAACCTCAAGAAACCATGTTGATCTGGTTATGCAGATAAATGAAGTACTTTCAACACCACTACGTTAATGTTTTTGACATCTGCACTTCTATTAAGTCATAAAAGGTACACTGGAGAATAGGCTTCCAGACTTCACAAACATAAAAAAACCTCATATAGTGTTTCTGAAATGAAAAAAATAAAACCTAAACAAACATTCTCATTTCAATAACCAGGAATATCTGGCTAAAATCCCTTTCAGTAACTAAAGACTCAAATTCAAGCTACAACTACAGAAATCCTCTGAAAGGGAAATTGTACACAGAAATGGCAAGAAAACCAGAAAACATTGCTAATGCATCTGGATCATTCCTTACAGCCAAGTCTCTGGACCAAAACAAAAAGCCCTGGGGCAGACACCATCTGATGAAGCGGGGAGTGGCTGAGCTGAGCTTTGCACTGTTAAGAAAACAATTTCAACTACAATCTGCTAGAGCAGAGTACCAGTTAAATGACTAACTGAATCAGTGTAGTCATAAAGTGGAACACCAGTCATTTGTCTGATTCACACCATGTTTTAAAACAAAAATAGTTACATAACTACTAATTCCACTATCAGAATGTATTTGACAAATGAAATTTAAGCGTACTTTAAACAGCCTAAACTTTTTATCTGCAGGATAAATCATGCACACAACAAAATGTCCTTTCAGGTTCTCTGCATGCTAGATCATCAGCTCAGAAGGGTTCACTCAACCCCATTCATTTAACTGAAACACAAGCTGTAAGGCCTGGTTATGACTCTGCAAGTTAAAGGTCTTACCAATGAATAAGATGACCAAAGAAATCTGTAAATGAAGACTTGTTCAAGAAGGAAAATACAAACATTTAAAGAGCTATAAAATGGATCACACATCTTGACTATAACCAAGCTTAACACCTTCCCATCACTTAGGAAAGAAAGGTGCCTCTAAGCTAGGCTCTCTTACCTAGAAATTGAGCTTCAGTTCCTGTAATAAACTTTTTTTGAATGGCAGGTGAAAAATCTTTTCACAATTCCCTCATCAGTGCCAGTATCCCTTATCACCATCATCACAGTAACTTAACTAGAATCAGGAAAATGCTACTGGTACTTCTCCAAGTCCTATGATGACAGTTTTCCAAATCCAGATCTCACATTCATTCACTCAACATCACTGCACACTCTCATTCTCCTGTATTTATTGTCTACCTTGCAGTCCCAGGAAACCCATGAAAAAAATTTTGCCATTCTTCCCCACCATCCCCTAGCTTCATTCCTCATTTTCTCTAGTATAAAGGTCTGTTCAGGCCCTCTCACTCTCTCTCACCAGGGTAAAGCTTTTATCATAATTGCTACATCCAGCAGCCTATGCACACAGCTCACTGATCAGAAACATGACTCCTTCCCATTCACAGATACTGGCACACTTGCCAGTAAAAAGTTCACTTGGGAATTTCACTCCATCCCATGTACCCATGTGCAGTGCCTCTCCACTTTGGCTGTGAAGAAGAGGATGCAGTTTTGTCCTCTTCAGAGCCTCAAAACAATCAGGGAAATCTGACCCATTCCACCTGCTTATCTTTGATACTTTTTCTTTTTTCAGAGGCTTCTGCACCTCAGGTCTCCTCATCTGCATAGTTTTTCTGGCAGGTGCAACAATGATGTATGTATCAGTTCTGAATGCTACCAGAGGAAAAAAAAACAATCAATACTGTTAGTTCATGTTGCTGCTTATTTTCTACAGCACCAAAATCAAAAATGTTGTCAAACTCCAGGAAAAGGAGACTGCACCTGCTGCATTAGATTGATTTTTAGAACATATTACCAGCTGGACCATCTGACAGTTTCTATGTATTCACCTCACTACACCTAAAGAGGCATATTTCATTCCTATTTCCCCCCTATATTCTGTGTCTGCAAGCCTCCCAGGGTTTTTTATTATACAAAATCCTCTAAATTCACCCTGACGTCTTATCTGTAGGTTGCCTATATTTTTCACCCCCCCCTTGCATCCTACCCTTCACCTAACCTTATTTTTTTTTCTACAGCACATATATGTCTTTAGCCCCAAAACAATATCAGCATCACCTCCTTCTTACACAGCTTTTGCCAGCTAGTTCCTCCTCCTTTCACATCTCTATCTCAAATTGACTCATTCACTGTTGCAACCAGAGTCCCTACGGTATCGTCTTCTAGACTATGCCACAGTCCCAGCAAACCCAGTGAAGAAGCTCTGCCTACTCCTCACTCACACCCTAATATATCACTCTTACTTTTCCTCTGTACTTAGGATTTTGCACATGCCCTCCAGTCATTCTTCTTTCCCTGTATCGTAACTGCATTTCTCCTTTCCTCTCTGAAAAGCAAATTATTCACAGGATTAACAGCATAAACCTGTCCTTTAATCTACAGTCAAATATAGAACCACTTTTGAAAGGCTGGCTGCTGTCAGCAATAGACTCAGTACACCCCTCACTTTCTTACAATCTTCTCTGAAAAAAGAAAGTTCAATGAATATAAAAAGTTTTTCATTTATACAGGAAACAACGCCACAAAACTTTAACTCTAGAAATCACTTCCCCTAAATAGAAATTTGTTGCTTATATTTAGGTTTCAGGAAATAAATGAAAGGTATAAAGATCTGTTCTAAGCAAACAACAATTAAAAAATCAAGCACTTGTGCCTGTCAATACATAAATCATCCTTTCCAGACACAAGGTGCAGAATCTCCTCTTTAAAGACAAATCACTGCTTCTAGCAGGGTTCAATTAACAGTTGACATCATCAGCGTCATCATTTCTTTTACCAATGTGCAAAAATACATTTCATCCTGTTACTGTAGTATTGTCCTCAGAGACTTATTAACATGGTTGTGTAACACTGATAGGACACTGCCAGTCTGAGTGAATATGGTTATTATTTCAATAGCTTTGCTAGAAAGATACTGGATGAGTTTTTTAGCAGCTATCCTTGAAGACATGAAGGCTCCACCAACATAAAATGTGTATTGAATATCATTTCTGAAAACTTAGTTCCTAAGTCACCTTTTGACCAATAAGGAGAAAAAAAAAATCAACACTAAAACACTGAAAGCACCGAAATGATGTACTTAAAGCCCAACTGTACACCAGCAATTGAGATCCCCAAGAAGAAAATTTTATGTGCAAAATGCTGACCAAAAAGAACAATGAAAAAAAGATCAGAGACTAATACACTTGGAGGAAATTAGTGGAAAATGCAGTGAGGCAAAGAATGTCATCAACAGATAGAAACACAAACTGATACTAATAATTGTTCTCTACAGGCTTGGCTCATCCAGTAAGTACAGGTATAGACTCCAACCAAAGTAACTTAAGCCTACATAATGGCTATAATTTCTTTTATTTGAAAGGGAACTTGCTTAAACGAGGTAATGGCGCACATGCTTCAAGTTACTCATATTTTAATGTAAATGCAAGAGCATCAACATCTGGTTTAAGATCACTGGAGGCTGGGAAAGCATACATTGGAAATAAAAACATATATTCCTGTATTTTGTGTATTGCCTTTTACTTTGTAAGCATCTAGCATTGCTCATTAAGAATCTAAGCAAGAATTTAGCCTAATATCTTGTTTTACCAGGTACGGCCATTTTTGTCCAGCCCCATTAATAAACTAACCCTGCACTCCTCCCTTTCTCTTGAAGGCCTCAAGCACTTCTTGTAAGATTTCATCCCAGTGATCTTCAAAAAATAAAGCAAACCTGAAGCAACAACTAAATTGAGATTTCAAAAGTCTAAGTCTCTAAATTTTAACTACATGCCTTCCAGTATTCAATTAATACCCTAGTAAATGAGATCATTCAGGATTTTGTTGTAAAATTGAGGGGGCAGGGATATAACATGTGGTCTTCTCCCTACAACAATGACAAATTCAGCTTCGTTCACAGATCTCCAGTAAATTACTAGGCACCCTTATTTCCCTAATAGGTAAGGAAACATAAGGCCTCTGGCAGCTTCTAGCTGACGCCATCGCTAATTCCACACCCCCTTTTTTGACAGGATTGACGGCAGACTAAGCCGCCACTGCTTTTCTCTACAAACTTACACAACGCCAGCGGTCTCCCACCAGGGTCTTGCATGCAGCCCTCAGGCGTAGCTATCCCCACCTTCTTAGAGGGCTGGGCGGAAGGGGTAGACAGGTAAGGCCCTCATGAAGCGGCAATGCCTCGGGGCCAGCGTGCTTAGGCGGGGCGGGAGCAAGCAGCCATTCTAACGGCTCGACCCGAGCATCACAATAATTTCGTACTCCCTCACGGTAGCTACGGCAGCTCTGGGCACCTTCACGTACAGCGCCATATCCACTCTGTCCAGCCCGAGCTTGCCGCCCCTTCCAGATCTTCTCCAGCCTTCACCACCCCTCCTCCCAGCCCTCCCTTCCCGCCTCTCAGCCTTCCTCAGACTGAGGGCAGCGGGCAATGCCCCGCGGGCCGCGCACAAAAACAGCGCCCACCCCTCACCTTTCGGCAACAGCAGCTTCACCTCTCCGTTCTCCTCCCGGCCTGCCGCACTCAGTGCCCCGCCGCCATCTCCTACAGCCGGCACCAGAGGCAAAGCCCCATGCTTCCTCCTCTCCTTGTCTCGCTTTTCCTTGGGCTTCTTCGGCTTGGCGCTCCCGCCGCCAGCGCTGCCCGCCACACCGCTGCCGCAGCCTCCCGCGTCGACCGCCAGAGCCAGGCGGTGCCGGTGGTGGCGGTGCTGGTGCTGCTGGAAGGAAGAGGAGGGGGGAGCGGACGAGGGCAGCAAAACGGCAGGCGATAGCAGCTTCCGGGGCAGTTGAGAAGGGAAAGCGAAGCTCCCTGCGCTCCCGGAGGGGCCAGAAGGGAGCGCGGGGAAGCCCCACGCTGCGGGGTTGCTGTAGCTCGGCACGACCGCTGGCAGAGGCAGCGACTGCTTGCTGCTTCCACCGTTGCCGCCACCACCGCCCCCTTCACCGTTGACGCGCTTAGTGCCCTTCAGGCTCCTCTCATCCGCTCCCTTCATCTTCTTGGCGGCTGGCTGGGACCCACGGGAAACCTTCGCGTCTGGGGCCGGCCTGGCGCCGAACTGCTCCTGCTCGGGCGACGCCGCGCCACGAACAGGACTCAGCGACTCCGCCATTTTGGGCTCCTGCTTCTATTTACTCTCGGCTCGCCTCAACCGCCAGAACCGGGAGGGACTGAGGGGGCGCCTCTGCCTCGCCCAATGGGCAGGGGAGGCACCGGAGAGACAGTGGGATCGGCCAATCGCAGGGCGAATGGGAGGCGGGTTCTCAGGGGATTGGGAGCGGCGAGCTCGGCTGAGTACGCAGTCGGAGAGCGGGGGCGCGAAGAGGGGGTGCGGCTGTCAGGGTGGGCGAAGTGGCTCGGGGACGGGCCGGGCGGGGCGGGGCGGGGAGGTGGCGCTCGGCACGACGTGGGGCCGGGCCCAATCCACAGCCCCCGCGGGTGTGGCGACGAGCGCGGAGCAGACAGCCACCCTGAGCGATGGCGGGTGGGGCAGGGCTGGGCAGAAACGTAGAGGGGTTTCTGGCTGCACCTGAGCTCTCCGCTCTCTTCCTTATCATCAGAGGGAGCCAGTTTAAGACCTGGAAGCTCATGCGAACCTGAGGGGAGAAAATCAAACGCTACGAAGTTTGGCTGCTGTGTGAGATCCAGCCCCACCGGAATGGTGGGATATCAGGGTCATCGGCAAGATCAGTGGCACCTGAGCGCTTTGCTTCAGTGAAGGGATTGTACTGCTGCTTCCTTCAAAGCACAAGGCGGGATGGCCCGTGACGTGGAGCTTATTGTCACAAATAGAGAGGCCCCAGCCATGCCTCTGGCACCTGCCACAGGCATAGGTGCTGTTCAGGCGCAGGCTGAAATTTTCTCAAGACCTAATGTAAGCGGGAGGTGGTCACATAAACACAAAGGGAGCCCTAGCTCCCTGGAGCTTTTGCACTGCCGCTGTCCTGCTCCCGTGTCATATCTGCAAGTCTCCTTGTTAAAGTTTAATGTGATAGCTCTTTCCACTCTATCTGGCAGAGTGCTGCCAAATCAGATTGCTCTGTGAAGTTTTGTAGATGCAGTAATAGCAGACAAGGTTTTGAGATAAGGGTTCNTTTTCATTTAGGGAAATCCGTGAAGATTTGCTAGACCATGAAAATGCAAGAGGCAAGACCCTAACAGTAAAAATGCCAGGTACGTATCAGTCCAACATGCACTAAGGCTAAGCTTACCAGAGTTTGGTCTGCTTATTACAAATGTATTGTCATTTTAATGAGGATAATTAAGATACTGATACAATTAATAATCTTATTTCCATAACTAAGGAAGCTAAACAATTTAGTGTATATGCTCACCTAAACTTTGCCAAATTATTCCCTATAAAATGAAAATCTATGTGTAAGTGCAGCAGATTGGGTTACATTGTTTTTTGGCTTTATGCTTTTAGCTGCCTACCAAAGTCATGCTCCAGAACCTTATTCAGGTCTCCCAACAGAAATACAATTCTCAGAAACATCGTTTAATCACCTTATAGTTTCAACAGTTTGCTTTCCATTTGCTTACTTTCCTTGGTTTGGCATCTGTTGAGTTCCTCAGTCAACAAGCATGGAAATAATTGTGCCAAGAGTAAATTGAAAACATTTGATAACACTTGAGCATCTTTATGCTATTTTTCTGTCTGCAAAATTAGCTAAACAATTTTTAATGCTATTTACTTTTTCTTACAATTCAATAGAAGTAGCTTTATTTACCTTTGGAAACAGAGGTGAAAACTAGCCTTCCTATATGCACAGAACATACTTACAAAAGCAGTTTCATCATGTAAAAGTGTGATTATACTTTAGAAAAGCCTAGCAAAGCCTCTTTTTGCACAGTCAAAGTTTTCAGAACAACCAGTGACATATCCAAATTCTTCTGTAACTACCACCCAAACAATTGAACTAAATGAGACAGTGGGGACTAACTTGCTTCAGAACTGTGAGCTGCTGCCAGCATGACAAGCCTTGTTGCAGGGGGGTATGAATTTCCATCTCCTGTTGTCCTTCACCAGAGACAGTATCCCCACACCTAAGCAACATAAACATGCATCCCAGCATCTTTGATTAAATAGGTGACAAAGCCAGGTTTATGCTAAAAAGCCTTTTTTCTACCAAAGCAGCTGATGTGTGTTTTCTGACCACTCAGGGGTAGTGGGTTAGAGACTTGGAAGAGGTTTTTTTATTAAACTCTTAATCTGCCAACATTTTGTAGAATCCATAAAGAGCCTGATCTAGTTGAAGACATCCCTGCATGCTGCAGGAGGGTTGGACTAGATGATGTTTAAAGGTCCAGTCCAACCTCAAACAGCCTATGATTCTATAAAACACACAAAAAGGAGTTTACACTCCAGAGAAGACCTACAATACTTTTCTTGTTTAATGTTTTTTCAAATAGCTATATATTACTGTTGTAACAGCTCTTTAGTCTTTGTAACGTTTTTCCTCACTTGTGTTTAACACATAGATTTTCAAGTCTTTGCACGTATAGAATTTAAGCACAGTAAAGGACGGTTCTTCAGTTACTAGTGTTTCCTGTCATATACCCTAAAAAGCTCTTAATTTGCTCTTGAAGTGCAGTCCCTTCACAAAAATGGGGTGACAAAGTCACAAATTCATAAAATTTAATAAACAAAGTTTATTTGATTCTAAAGACATTTTCCTGCCCCCTTCTTTAATATTTCTAACAGCTCCTCAGCAACAGTTCAGCTGAATTTAAACTGAATTTAAGCTGAAGGTGCTTAGGGGCTGGAGCACCTCCCCTGTGAGAATAGGCACAGAGACAGTGTGGGTTATTCAGCACCTCACAGAGACTGCAGGCTAGGTTTAAGTGGAAGTTACTTGCTTCTCATTAGAACATATTTGCATTAAATAAATCACAAATGTTTAAATACATGCACTGTGTGTCAGTTAGGGACTTGGGGATCCATTCAGGATGGAATGAATTACAATGTAAATCTAACACACCACTATCAACCTCAGATCACTGTCTTGAGCACAAGAGAGAATCTGACTTCTTCCAGTCTGTTTACCTAAAAATCATAGCTCTATTGTGTGTTGTTACTTGTATGGTCTTGCCCAGTCTTAAAGGCAGGAATGCTGAGCAGACATGACGGAGAGCCTTAAATTCTAGTAGACACATAGAAAGGCTCTGTCATCCCACCACAGACTCTGGCCCAGAATCCACTTGAGCATTCTTTCCAGCATAACTAAACTTGTGTTGATTTGCTGTCTGAGGACACAGAAGGGGAAGGAGCTGCTCAAGAACACTTCGGAACTGTTATGTGTCCCACTAGTCATAAAGTATAATAAAGCTTGATTTACATTATCAAAATAATTACTTGCATCACTTCCTTCTTATCAGCAGATTACATATCAACAGACATTTAGATAAGTGTATATTCATTACATGGAAATGGTATCATAAAGTGCTAGTGTTCAGGTGTCACTTTGAGGTCTCAAAATCTACATAGGTGTGACTACAGACTGCTTTCTAAACTTGCCATTCTTCCTTTCTCCACCTCCCCCAACAGCCTCAGGCCATTTCAGCTTTTTCTTACTAGGTCCCACCACCAATTTTTCTCCCACCCTAGGGAGCAATCTTTCCCAGAGCCTGATCAGGCAAAACCAAAAAAGCTGATACACAGTTGCATGTTTTGTAGGAACCAAAACCCCATCAATTTGTTTAAAGAAGCGTCTTCCTTGTGCTGCATTCCTGTTACCCAACCACACCTCTTGTGCCCTTCTGAGGATCTTACAAAACTCAGAACCTGCTTAACAAGTTCACTTTGGCCTTTTATTACCCAGAGGCAAAGACAGTTCCCTCCTGGTGCCTGCTACAGTTCAGCTCTTTTCTCCTCTCTCTTCCTAAGCTACATGCTCCTCATTTTTCCTGTCACACTCACTTCTTACTGCACATCGAACAGAGACCAGGATATTTTATGAACATGCTTTGGATCGAGTTCTCTATGCAGGCAACTTGCTTCACTTTTGAAGTTCTCACAAATTACTCCTCACAGATCTTTTGACCCGAGTTATGAGTCGTTTTTTAATTAACTTTTATAAAAGCTAAGGTACAAGTGCTTTTTCAAAAAGGCCTGTTATGGAACTGTTCACATCAATGGGAAATGTAACCCCTAGGTTCCTTACTGGAGTTCACAGCAATGGCTATTTTAGTTTTTAACTGTGTCTAATGAAACTAATGAAATCAGAAGCTACACAAAATTGCCAGCCAGCCTTTCACTGGTAGGTTCAACTGTGTTCAGATATCAGAGCAACATGTGGAATGAGACTGTACCAGACCTAACTTTCCTTCAGTTACAGCACAATAATTCTTTCAGTGCATGGAAGAGTGAAAACATAAAAAGAGAGGTGTACTCAGCAGTGGTGATAAAATGTCTAAGTGATATTACAAAGTTAAATATTCACCATAAAGCATATGCAAGGAATGATGAAACTGTTCTGGAGATGCAGCAAGTAAAAGGAGAGCAGCTACAGCCAATAGACACCAGAGAGCTTGCATGTTTCCACATAAGATTTGTGTCTTCTTGCCAGCTTCTCCAGGCTCACTTGAACAATGAACACACCACTTAAAGTGAGAACAGCAAGAGAGCTAATAAAAAAATTGAACAAATGTAGCAAAAGGTTTAAAAATTAACCTGGTCTGGGGGTTTTCTTTTGTCGTTTTGCTGTTAAGTCAGCAGTGTAGAAGGTAGAGTATATAGTAGGATGGAACCACAGACCAAATATCTTCTAGTGATCAGTGAGCAGAGTCAGTAAGCAGAAAAGCTCAGCATAGTCTTTGATACTCCATGTTTGAAGGATCCTCTTTGAAACAAGTCCAGCTCTTTATCTGACTTGACAGCCAAGCTCTCCGTGGGGTTTTGGCCCTACCTACCCCCCCCCAAAAGAAAAATCAATTTCTTACGTATCTGTGATCTTTTACACGAAGGACTGTAACTCTGTGGATCAAAGTGGGAACTGTAGATGTGAAAGACAACTTCCACTTCACTAGCTGAAATCTGTGGAGCTCAGCCACGGTGTTGAAGACAGAGCTAACTACTGTCCCTAGAAGAGCCCCAGAACTGCAAACACTTACATGCATGCTGAACTCTGCAGATGAATAGCCTCATTGAGCTCACTACGGCTGCTTACATGCATAAGTTACTCACGTAACTGTTTGCAGGATTTAAGCCAAAATGCAAAACCAATTTCTTGCCTTGGCTTCACCACAGTAAGTTCTTCACACAGACCTCCTATATTTTCAGAGGCAAGAGTCAAGCCATAAATAAATCAACTGTTACAGCAATGACAACTTAATAGATCAAAACAGAAGATGCTTTCAGCTAAGTCTCTTCAAGGAAAGACCATTTTGAGCTTTCACTACCAAATCACACCTACAGCAGCAGTAGCAACAATAAAACCCCTGGAAGCAGAGTTTGAGCATGGCCTCTTTAGACCAACTTTATTCTGCTAACTGCAAGACTTTTCAGCTGTCTGAACTGTTTACAAAGCACGAATCTAGCTGATACATGTCATCCCAAATGGCATATATCATTCCATTATTTATTTTTAAATAAGTCATTGCAAAACTATATACATGGGAAGTTACGTATTTCTAGTGCATACAGTTCTTTGAAAGAGCTCCCCAGCTAGGCAGTCTGTCCTGTGCACCAAATGCATGGTGATTAAGCCACAAAGATAGTAATTGCAAGCTATGTACCTTTTGAAAGTTACAACAGGGTTGCTATCTGGGCAATAGCTCTCTTTCAGCAGAGGCCCTAAAGGTACAAGTAGTAAATTACACATAATGTTTCCTTGGCTGAATTTCAGATTAATAGATAGTTTCACTACCTAATGTAAATTTTTCTTCCTCTTTCTTCTTCACTTCTCTGACATTACTACAAGCCAAAACTTTTAAATAAGGTCCTTAGGGTCACTATTTTTTTCAAGTACACCACCTGTAAGCCAAGCCAGACTGCCACACTTCAATCTATTTTAGTTGCTTTTGAATACCATTTTTTTCCTAAGAGTAAAAACACTCATAGTGAGATTTTGACTTTCTTTAATTTAAAGATTGTATTACAGAAAATTTTATGTAAGGAATCCTTATAAGGATTAACTCTTGACATAATATATTGCCAAGATACAGTGTAGCTGCAAGGGCTCTATGTGAACCTTCATATAAGTTGCTTTCTTACATACACAGTTGCTGAACAACAAAAATGGTATTTACCATTTGTAAGAGAAGACAGTGGTATTTCAACAGTCCTTTTGCCAGGGTGTTCTGGTTTTCCCAAATTAGAAACATACCATATTAAAACTGTAAAATCCTATTACACAGCAAGTTGAAAGAGATGAGTTTTCTAAAGATTGCAACGGATGAAACGTTAAAATGAAAACTAAAGAGTGTTGATTATGTAGAATGGTTTCTCTTTTACTGGCAGGTCAAATATACTAGAAACATACAAACATTTTTGATAATCTAATCCCAGATGAACTCAAAAACACTGAGTTTTAACATACACAGGCTAAGAGAATTCAATACTGTTCCAAGGCACTTACTGAATCTCCATGACTAGATGAAAACCAGAACAAATTAGGTCTGACAATTAAACAGTATATAATATAAAAATAACCTTTTGCTTACAATTTACAAAATGTATTACAATCTTTATCTCTGCTAACCTGCAATTCTGGCTGTGTGTGTCCAGCAATTTCTTTTGTAAAAAACCCCAGAAACTATTTTCTAAAACTTCAGGGCAAATAATTTACAAATAAGGTACACAAAAATTTAGATCATGCAGAGATTTCTTACATCTTCTGTTAATATTTTATGATTGCAACTTTATCAAATTATATACTTACTTGCCCTTTACATATACAAAATAATGCATACATGGTAATCAAACGTTAGCAAAAAGTAGTCCATAAACACAATCTGTCCAAAGTATTACTATATTAACATATGTCTACAAGCAGCGTGTAACAGGGTTAAAAGACATTAAGGCAATAATACTTGAAGTTACAAAATAAATTGTATGTAATACTTTCTCCTAAGTGTAATAAGGCAGGTAGATGGCCCCAGCAAAAAGTTAAGCTGTAATACTGGAATCCACTGCTGTGAACAGCGTTTAAGGTTTTGCGTGGGATGTACAGTAAGAGTGTACCTTTTGGTAGTTAGATCTACACTGCCCTCTGTTAGTTGCCCCCCAGAAAAGTAGAATAGTTTTGTTTTTATTTCTCAGTGGCACTTGAGTTTTCCAGTATAATTTATTGATAGTGTGTCCATTAGTTCTTGGATCATGTCCATTCTGAAGGTGGCTCTCTTGGTCCTCTGGGCTTTCCACAGCGATTACCAAAACCTAAAGAAAAAAATGTATTTAATACTTCTGCTGTGAGACATGCCAGCCTCACAAATGTTGGCAGCAGTCATAGAATCATAGAATGGTTTGGGTTGGAAGGGACCTCTGGAGGTCATCTAGTCCAACCCCCCAGCAGTCAGAAAGATCACTAAGGCATGCTCCAGCTCTTATGAAAAGGTTTATGCTCAGGGCTAGAAAACGACTTTGCAGTATGAGGAGTTCTAAAGGCACTATGGCCATAGGAAATACAAACATAAAGAATTTATAAGTAAATGTAGTTCACTATTTAAAACTCACTTGAAAAGTACTTTACAGTAAACACAGCATTACAGCCTTTCTTACATTTATTGATTTTTTTTTCCCCTTCTCTATGTACCAAAGCAGTTTTCTGAGGTATGCTTTCTAAAAGTTTTCAGCTCTCTACAGAAATTCTATGCCATTTGACCAATTCTGTATTTCATATGCTTTAGCAAAGTGAGGAATGACTGAACCACTCTTTCAGCCATGCTGAAGAGACAAGGCAAGTTTATTTGGCTGGGCTCTGCACCTTAGCAGGTTAGAGGGAGACAGTTGTAGCAGCTATCCAAACTTGTACTGTTAATGACTCTTCTGTTTAAACCCTCTAGTGATTATGTTTTGAATGAACTATAATTACCAATCTCTGTTACTTCTTCAGGGAATTCTGAAATTTGACCCCTTGTATCAGTGGAAGCAGAAAAAGAAATCTGAGGTAAAATGTCAGTTGGTGTCTTGTTGCTTCTTTCAGGACGATCTGGAAAACACACAGACCCTTACTGTAACTTTCAGTTCATCAGCCCTGTGTGAACACTGTTTTCAGTACAGCTCAGTCCAAAATACAACTTGCATCAAACAGTCCCCCTCCAAAAAATTAAAGGCCAATTTCTTGTTTCATAAAAGTGCACTTCAAAATCATTTAGGAAGCAGATGTTCAGTGACAGTGACACATATGGATTATTATTTTTAAGTCTGTATGGATATTTAAAATCCCATGTAGCATCTCTTAATAGCAACAGTTCACAGTACCATTTAATATATCACATTTAATATATCAATATTCATGTTCTTTCTAAACTAAAAGTGCTTAAGAAGATATGACAGCTAACCATGTCTTGCATTACTTCTATAATCACCCTATTAGCAAATCTGTAATATTTCTGAAAACTAATTCATGTTTTCAAATCTCCCAGGTATTTAACATGCAGCTCTAAATGGACTGTACAAGCCCATTCAAGCACACACAAAAGACACAGCAGACAAACTGAAGCAGGTTGCTGCATCACACTACACTTCCTAGTGAAGCCTTTTCAGAAGATTAAAAATTAAAGACTTCAGTAAATATGCAACATACATACATGCACAAACACACCCCCCACCCCACTGCTGAGCTTATCTCAGGTTTGGTTCTGTCTTTATGAAATCAAAGAAATTAGTTCACAAACTTTTATGATTTCTATTGCAACAACATGAGAAGGTTCTAATTAAGCTGAAAAAATATTATAATACACATTTAAATTCAGTATTTTTGGTCTTCATTATATTAGCATACCCAAAGTTTAACATTAATTTTTAAATTAGGCTTGTAACTTGCTTCCTCAGAAAACCTCAGAAGCTTTAAAACCAGACCTTTTCAGAAATGCCAGTACCTGTATCTTTAGAGCAAAAGTCAAGTTCTAGTAAATTTCTGTTCTGAAGAAAAAATGTTCTTTGAAATGAAAAAAAATCCAACCAAAACAACAACCAGAAGACCATCACCAACTTTTCTGTCACTTACCAGGTAGTATAGGTGGGATTGTTTTCAAACCCTGTTAATGAGAAATATTAAAAATAATTCTATAAAATGCTTCCAAAATTTTAAAATAACATCAGAAATTTAAAGTGATGAAAACATCAAAAAAAAACATACAGCATCCATGGAACGACCTACTTGCATCTACAGCTCTGACTTGCTATAACACTGACAAAAAAACGCTACAGTAGTTAATAAAGAGTATCAGAACCTTACTTAATGTTTAATAAAAATTTAAAATATTACAAACTATTTACAAAATTAGATAGGTTAGTTATCATACTAAATTTACAATACCTGAAAATCCGTATCTTTTTTGTCACGTATTTAAGTGGTATGTAAAGGAGGCTGTAGTGTGTATTAGGGGTGCATGAAAAAAGGCAGGAAAGTAATGAGGATTTACAGGTTTGTGAGGTTGGGGCAGCTGTTTTCACAGGGCGAGTTAGAGCAACTAGTAGTCTCCATCTTTGCAAGTTTTCAACTGGATAAAGCCCTGAGCAGCCTGGTCTGAGTCCCTGCCTCATGCATCAAGTTAGCCTGCAATTCTCCTCCAGCTTGCATTATCCTATGATTGATTAAGGGTAAGTAGCAAGTTCCACAGAAGCACCACATCATAAAGTATCTTAAAGTTGACTTTTTAAAGTATTGCTGAACTTAGAAAACCAGCTAATTTTCTTGGAAAGAAATCATGCTCTTAACGCATCAATTCAGCAGCAGAGGTAAAACTGGCTAGTTGTAGATAATCAATAGCTGTAACTTTTCACAAGTATGTATTTTGCTTTTTGTTGTAGCTCCCAGCCAAACTAGAAATGACTGATTAGTTCAGACTTGTCTCCTATACTTACTGTAGAGACTGTTTGTTCAGGGAGATGCTGATCACGCAATATGCTCCACTCAGACTGTGCAATCGTAACTGGCTTTGGCAAGGGTGTGCCTACGAAAAATTACATCAAACTCAACACACTTGAATTCTCTTTCTGATGAGGCATTAGAACACAGCAAGAGAAATCTGCTTATAAGGCAATTTTTACAAAAATTAAATGCTTGTAAAAACACGAACCTCTCTTTACACCAAGAGTGTTCAAGGGGAAACTCCACAACATAATTCAGAACACAAGACTGCAGTATTTGTTTTATGGATGTTCATTTCCTTCATTTGAGGGTTCCTAACCAACAGGAGAACTAAGCTTATTTTTTATTAATGTTTTAAAAAAAATTTTTTACCCCCAGATGTGCAGTAATAGTAGATCTGAAAAAGACATACTACATGAAGGAAACACACAAGTTAGGACAGCCATACCTGTCTTCTACTGACATCATGCAAAAACATAACATTGGAGTGGTTTTAGTGATGCCAGTCACAAAGATTTTTTTTTTTAATTTAAGAAAAAAAAAAAAGCTTTCTTTCTTGTCTTCTCATAGAAAAGAAGCAAGTCCATAATATCCAAAGAAAGGCTCACTCTGACTCTGACCCATGCTTATGATGCTCAAGGGACATATTTACGAAACTTCAATGTTTATATGCTCAAAATATTTACATTAACTAATTTGGCAAAAATTTTTGAAAGTTTCAAAGTGACACTAAACAAAAGTCTCAGTAAATAAATACATCACACTACGATTTTTGTAAGACATTAAATATCAACATAATTTATCACTTCCATTAATCTTTTTTGTATTCTGCCATTACTAGCTTAATGAATGAAATATGAAGATATAAGCACATCATTTGTAACTGTTACTTTTCTGTTTCAGTTACCTTTTTCATATAGGCAAAGAGTAAACTATGTTAAACTTAAACTGGGCTTGTTCATGAGATGGAGTCAATTATAAAATGTCATCATCTCTCCTTTGCCCAAGAAAGGAGAATCAGATAAGCACTGTTTACATGGTTTCCCATTCCCTACCTGGAACCAAAAGGAAACTAAAATATCTGGGGAATCCCCTAATTGTCTTGCATCTCCTCACTGCATCTCATTTCCATACCCTTCAGACTGAAAACCAGCTCTACTAAAATCAATATTGAAGTCTCCAATATAATTAAATATCATTTAACAGCATGCTTAGTCAGAAAATAAGAAATAATTTGACTGTGTTCAAGGACTTGTGCAAGTTAAACTTCAAAATAAGCCATTACACATGCTAGATGTCATTCCATTTTGCCATTTTAACAAAAACCAGAAAGCAGGAGCATTCAAATACAATAGGGAAATGCATTTTACATATTATCCCCGATTATCACAACATCGTTAAGAACTCACTCTGTTCACTTGCCAATACAAATGATTCAGGTGTTCTTTCTGGGAGTGGGGGAGAAGAATCTTCACTAGTATCAGCATCTAAATCAAATATGACATCTAGGTAAGTTAAGGAACACTTAAATTTTCCTCGTAGATTTTTAAAATTTGACCTTTTGATATGTGAGATCATCTTAAACTTGGTATTAAACTTAAAGAAAAAGGAAAATTGGCTCTAAATAGAAAACATTTTGGTTTACCATACTTAAATGGAAGCAACTTTATGCTAATAACACTATCTTCACGTTAAAGGGGTATGATCAGTTCTCATGCTATGAGAGAAAAGGAAAATACATTTTCAGCCTAATAACTTGGAGGATAAAAGCTTCAACCACTCCAGGGAATACTTTTCTTCATTCTTTCAGAAACAGAAAATAAGCAGAATTAACAGTCTGCACTGGAGCAGTACCATTTGCTTCTTCAACAAGTAACTTGTCAATAACTACACAGTCTCTCTAATTTAATTGCAGTTCATTACATGTCTATTTGCAGCCACTGCAAGTGACTTACACTCATTACAACACATTGGCTTCTTGAACTCCTCTGCAGATACTGGTAACCACACACAGTTGGTGCCTACCAACTGAACCATTAATGAAGCTCCCAAACCATGGTAAGAAGCCTGTTCAAAATATGTACGAGCTCTTCAGCCTGACTGGAATCTGAATCTGCACATTTTAGGACCCTTTTGCCTTTGATAAATGATGAAACTTTTTGCAGAAGCAATCTGGCAAACTCTCCTCGCTCAGAAATTCCAAAAAGCAGCAAAAGATTAAAAGTGACTGAATAATTTTTAAAGCACTACTAATGCAGAACTTTGATTTTTACATGAACAGCAACATTATTTTGTCTACCCTAGCCACATACAGAGGAAGAGAAAAACAGGGCTAAATAATTACAATACTATTAAAATACAGGAGCCAAATCATAAGGAACTTCAGAGAGTGATACAGTGAAAGAGGTTACATCTACAATTTTAGGACCAACACATGAATCACTAAACATGAATATGATGTGTGTTTGAATCAGCCTATTCAAAATACTTCGACTATCTGAAACTGCTACTATTGTAGAAACTTCCATGAAATCAAGACATAGAAAAAAGAATGTGCTAGTCAATAACACAGAAACCTGCAGTTAAGAATGCACTCATACCTTGCAATAAAGACAAGGGGCAATGGTTTTAAATTGGAGGTGAGTCGATTTAGACTTGATATTAGGAAAAAGTTCCTTACCACGAGGGTGGTGGAACACTGGAACAGGTTGCCCGGGGAGGTGGTTGAGGCCCCATCCCTGGAGGCATTCAAGGTGAGGCTTGACAGGGCTCTGAGCAACCTGATCTAGTTGGGGATGTCCCTGCCCACTGCAGGGGAGTTGGACTAGATGACCTCCAGAGGTCCCTTTTAACCCAGATGATTCTGTGATTCTGTGAATAAAGGCTTTGAAGCAGCTTATCAAGGTCTGTAGTACCTTGTAACAGATATAGCTCACATGGAAACCATGAACTGGCAGGCAAAGAGCTGCACCCTTTCTGAAGCTGACGTACTGTACTGTTTATAAATTTACATTTAGGAAATTAGATTGTAATGAAACTTACGTTGTTCAACCCTACAGATGCAACCAACTTAAAGAGTAGCACTTCTGAACCACAATGAAACCTACCTTTGCCATCTTCAGAACACGTTACTGCTGTTAAGTCTTGCCTAGCAATAGACATTGGCAACACTTTTCTGGCTGAAATGTTTTCAGTACTAGTGGCAGCAGAAACTGTGGCACTTGCAGTTGAAACATTAGATGCACTTTTGCTCACGGCTCCATCAAAGTTCATCTCATCTATGTCAGAATCATCTGAATGAAGAGGATTAGTAAAACAGAGAGGTGCTCGAACAGAAAGAGTAGTAAGATCAACATTGTCACTGGAAGGATGTTCAACTGTTGTGTTTGATACCAGAGACAGAGTTTTAACACCATGACATAAGAAGTCTGAAGACGTGTCTTCAGACACCGACGTACGCAGTGCGTTTTCAGGCCCATGCAGTGACCACATGGCATGTCCCTTCTCTGTCAGAGGCAAACGATCTGGTCTTGGTGGAGTATCAGAAGCCTGAAGACTCTGCAGACCTTCTGGTGAAGGTATTAAGGCTGTGTTAGACTGTGGCACGCTACATTCCATACATGAGTTTCGAGAAGCATCTACAAATGAATCCCCTGAAATCTGTTCCTGTGGCTTAAAGCTCTTATCAGTTACACAGGATGATGACACAGGCTTAATTTTAATTGCATGTCCCCTGTTCAACAGGGAGTTCCCATCAAAGCTTCGCGGTCCCTCCTGGAGAGGCACCTTCTTGATCTCAAAACTTAAGTTGCGCTCCAGCCTTTTCTCTGCACGTTCACTGGGTTCATTCTTCCCTGAATGTTCTGTTGACTTATTATAATTCTCATTGAGGTCTGTTGAATGCTCTGACGAAACCATGTGCAAAACTGGCTTTGGGTGGTATCTGTCATTGTCCTGCCACACAGTAGTGACTGTTGGATAAGCTGATGGGGGAGACGGTGTTAAGATTGGTGGTACTGGCTGAGGTTCTGGAGGTTGCAAAATTTCTTCTTTAGCATCTCCTTCTACAAGGCAACTGCAAAAAAATCCCAAACCATGATTGTGTAAGTTTTCTGCATTTTGACAACGTTTTTGATATCTATCTCTGCAACAGTAATGCTTTCATATCTATACTGAACTCTAAGCAGTGCTTGCACTGCACACAATGATTATAAAATATGACTAATGGGGTAGGCAAGAACTAAGTCAACACACACAAAATGTCTTTCAGAATATTACAAATACATGTATTCAGGTCACAAATAATCCTCATTGATAGTTCAAAGATTGCTCACATCCTTTCCCAGCAGCATTTTTTTCAAAGACTCTGTGAGAAAGGCCCTCTTGTGGCAAGGTTTCAGTCCTTTTTTGCTTTCTTCTTTCTGAAGTGGCAGCTCAGAGGAACTTGACATATGGAATTGAATTTTCAATAAAGCCAAGAATAACTTACTTAGAAAAACCTTAGAGCCCGCTTAATACCAAATATCTTCCTTTATTTTTATTCTTATGCACATGCCCAGAAGTATTTTATTTTTATGTATGTATCTTTAATAGTTTCTCCATAGTTGTAAGGATAATGATGCAGATTTTGATCCAAATTTAGCTGACATGAGGTACACACTGTATAAAGAACATTTATAGTAGAATATATGGTGCAAATTAGACTGTATATTATTACAGCACTTATTATTACAGTTCATCTTAAGCTACTTAAAAGGAGAAGCTCTTCAAGCACATGGTCAATTTACTTTCAGATTAGATGCAGAATATCTGTCTACAAACATTTTGCACAACTAAGTAAGGTCTAACAGAAATCAGGCATTTTCATTCAGAGCCTTTCGAAACATTTAGTTATGTTAGACCAGTAACAGAGTAATAACTGAGATACAAAATAAATGTGTGACCAGAAGAGAAATACAACTAAATACTCCAGAAAAATGCTGCTTTAAATCCAGGCAGAGAATCTTTGTATCTAGAAAACCCCAGATCCCCTTGCAGTTCTCTCAGGTGCCTTATTCATTCCATTCTCTGCCTGACTCCTGTCACAAAGGGTTGGGCTTAGATTCCTTCTCCTCCTCCTCTCTCTGTGCTTTTATATTGCTATTTTGACAGGAAGAATACAAACCACATCAAAACAATTTAATCAAAGCAATCTGGGAACTCTTTAGTCTCCAGACAGTCTTGAAAAATGAACAAGCTTGAGCTTTAGAGTAAGTTGTTTACTTGAATTAGTAAAGATAAGGGGGAAGGAAAAAGTCAGTCTTGTTCCAATTTAATATACACTGAAGAGGACAGGAGAATCTCCCTCCTCTTGGGGAAGAGCATTCATTCAGTTGCACAAATGTTTACATGCCCCCTTTACCAGCAGTGATGCTCATCAGTAATCACTAATTCCTCCTCCTGAAAATGAGGTTTTTCCCTTATTGACCTCATTTTCCTGACCCAGAGTTATGCATGCAATCAGCAAAACTAATTTCTTATCTGGTACAGACATACCATTAAGCATTACAATTAGCTAAAGAAGTAAATTAGCATTAAACTAGATATGACAAGATTATAGGCCCATAATACTAGTCAAAATTCAGCAAGTTCTTCACTGATTACTGTTTAATGAAATCACTCTCCCATTTGATTCACTAGTAAACAGAACACAACACATTTACAAACAGCCTCCTTTGTGCTATGTCTAGAACTGATCATTCAGGAAATACTGCAGAAGTCAGCAACCCAAATATTGTTTCATCACCTTCCTTGTACACAGCTAAATAGAGCTATTAAAATGTTCCCCATTATATCTGAAGTTAAATTTTACTCTTTCACTCCTAAGTCATTAAACAAAAAGTTCTTTACCAAAAATCATTCTTTGCCTTATTAACACTGATATCCATCCTCAGAACATGAGATGCCCAAATTGCATTCTGATGTAATTTTTTTAGAAGGAAATAGATGCCACCCAGGATTTCCTGGTTTTCTCTGAATATGTAACAATTTTTCCATTTTACTGACATCATAGTATTGTTATTTCACATATTATGCATTGCAAGTAATGTTCTCGTTTCTCTTTGGAAAGAAGAAATATTAGGATATGAACACATTTAAGAAGTCTTTGTTTGGCACTAGCTTTTTCTAAAACTCTGGCCAGAAAATCTTGGGCATTTTGGGCTGCTGCATAATGCTTTCTTTGGGTACTTCCTTCACCAGCTGTGCTCTAGAGACACTTCTTCCCCCAGAGGCAGAAAATTATCTGAAGATGAACTAATATTATTACAAACAACAGGAGATAGTATAGTAAAAACCAGCTTGAATTGAATTACCAGGAAACTAATAGAAAGCTCATGAAAGAGGCCATGGAGACAGAAGAGAGTCAGTGAACCAAAGAATGACAAATCATTTGAGAAAGAAGTAAGCTTTCCTGTACTAGACCTTCAAATTAACCCTGCATTGCTTTTATATATTGCAAAAGCAAGCATTTCTCAAGTACATTTCTAAAATCAGACTGTGATAAAAAATAGAAAGCCTTCTCATAACTCAGCCTTGACAGTGTCTCTTCATATACATCTGCTACTGATTATCTTGTAATTCCACTACCTCAAACACTCATGCATGACTGTTCATGGAATTTCCCTAGGTGATAAAGGCAGCTTTTTCATATGCTTTTATTGCCACACAACCTAAGCATCTAGCCTTAGTGTCAAAGGCCTCAAAGTTAGTTGCTTCTCAGCTTTCAGATAAACCATGCATTAGGTAATAACAATTTTAAAAATTTGTCATAATAAAAATTAGTTAATTTGTTAAAATTACAATAATTAATCAAAAAAGTGACCTTCCAAAATTTTCCACCAAAAATGTACATATGGGAAAAAACCTCCACCAAAATGAAGTGATGGAAACATTATTTTTGCTTTTTATTTTTCTAATTTTAGAATGGTTCAAAATCTAAGCCATTCTGATCTGAAAAGAGCTTTACTATTAAAACAAGGCACTAAGGCTTCTGATTTAAATGAAATCTGGCCAGTGTTCCAAAGGAAAAAGAACCTTAAGTAATCCACAGTTATTCTACACAGCATCCTATAGGGGTTTATTTTCAAATAAATGGAATGCAGCTGCTGTGATCAACCAAAAATAGACACCAACCTCTTCATCCTCTCTCATCATTAAAATATGAAAATTAAACTCAGTGTAAGCAGGCTGAAGCTAGACAACCACATTATTCTACTCAAGCATTAAATCACTGCCACCCATGTAGAAGAAAAGCTGCAGCTCAGTGAAGCTGTGACATCTATACTGAAGATAATTTATATAGAATCAGAATGGTTTGGGTTGGAAGGTGCCTTAAAGACCATCTAGTTCCAACCTCCCTGCTGTGGGCAGGGACATCTTCCACTAGACAAGGCTGCTCAAGGCCTCATCCAACCTGGTTTTGAACACTGTCAGGGATGGGGCATTCACAACTTCTGGGCAACCTGTGCCAGTGTCTCACCACCCTCATAAGAAAGGATTTCTTCCTAATGTCTAATCTAAATCCACTCTTTTTCAGTTTAAAACCATTACCCCTCAATCTATCACCACACTCCACAATAAACAGTTCCTCCCCATCTTTCCTGTAGGCCTTCTTAAAGTACTGGAAGGCTGCTCTAAGGTCTCCCCAAAGCCTATGAGGAAAGAATAAAAACAACCAACCTGTGAATTTTTCTTGTAAAAATTTAGTTGCATGAGGCTTAAAGAACATCTTTACAGTATCAGTAGTTTCGTTCTACTTTGTACTTAGGAAGCATGTCAGTGTGTCACCTTAATAAAGTATATTAATATGGTTAACTACCTGCGGGTTCGTGGAGGCTTTGGTGGAGGAGAATCCTGTTTCTCAGCATCTGAAGAACTGACAGCATTCTCTGTATTATTTTCATCCTGATTAAAAGAAAAAAATTATTCATGGCTGTAAAGGTGATATACACACCTTTAAGGTCCAAAGATCTGTTATGACACTTGAAAATAACATATGACAATATGACATATTTTTGGCAGTCATGTAGAGATCACTTTCAAAATTCTACACTAAATTCACAATATTATTTTGTCTTTTGTGTCCAACTTCAAATTTTTCCTGACTAAACACTGTTTCACATATAATTGTATAATTCACTAGAGAAAACATGCAGAACAACTAGCACAGAGCAGAACAGAGGAAGCTCAACTGTAAAAGCAAATATAGGATACCTCACTGGGATGACTGCATCTGCTGAGAAGAGCAGATGGCAGTATTAAGAAGCAGCCTTCCTAATCACAGCTTATTGGCATCAGCCAGCACTCTGTTGCTTCTCTAGACAGATGTTGCATTCTCTGGCAGAACACAATTTTTAAAAGTATCAGCTTAGAAAAACTAGGACAACACACATGGTTCACAAGGGTCATCAAATTATTTTTTTTTTTAAATGGTGCAATTCAGTCAATTAAATTAAGTGTTCAGTGCAGCACCCTCCTTTCTTGCAGGAGATATCTACCCTACTATGGCAGGCTTCTCAAGCTTTGCCTCTATACACATCAACTGTTTAACAGTTTGAGTTCCAATGTCCTTGCTGATTAGAGGAAGCAGTTACTCAGATCAAGTAAAAAAGCTCACAGTTAGGAATACCTAAATATTCTGTAAAATTACAGAGAAATATCTACATGAAATGTGTGTATATCAATCTATGAAATACTACATGAACAAATGAAATGGCCATAAAGTCAAACAGAAGTATAGCTTACATCTAGTCTACAACAATACAGAGCAACTCATGTTCCTATGGTAATGCAGAGAACAAGGAATTCTGCTGGCAGGTGCAGTGTCTGAATTCAACTTGCTAAGGTGACCTAAAGTGTGCTATCATCTCCCAAGGGTGATCCTTTTCCCCATCTATTTCCTCTAATTGCCAAACAGAGCTGTCACTAACTTGGAGCAAACAGAGGATCACAGCTTTAGACTTCGGTTTCACATGTGTTGCCTACAAATCAAAACCTTTTGCCCAGGAATTGCAATGCATAATTTTCTATTGGAATTCACAGTGGAAACATTTAATATCATTCAGAAGCTTTCTATACTGGTAAAATACTAACAAATTTACTGCAGAGACTCTTCCGAAGTAATCTCGTGGTTTCCCTTAAAAGGAAGTGAGGCATTTCTTTTGCCCTCATCATAAAGCAGCATGAGAACCACAAAGCATCGGTAGATAAGAAGATAAATCCTTCAGACTCAAATGATACACTTAAATGATTGATACTAAGTAAGACTTTACAGGCACAGGCAACAAGATAAATGTCTCTGAAGATACATTTTTTTCATTTAGAATGCTACAATGTCCAAAAACATCTTTCCAAGCTGCAAAATAGCAAAGAGAATTTGAACAAAGTCTTTTCACTTCGATTTTCCAAACCGGCTATGTTTTGAACACCAACGTTCTTCCTGTAGTAGCCAATTCCTCCACAGCTTCTAAAAATGCATTCAACTGCAGCAACAGAATTCTGTCACTTCTACAGGAAGAAATGCAAGAGATACTTCAGAGTACTAGCAATGCCATATTTTGGAGGAAGTGTTCATTAAGAAGCTTCTATTTGTGGATAAGTTTAAAACAAGCACTTGCAGTACTGTAACATGCTAGTTGCTGTCAAGAGACAAAATTCAACACAAAATATTTTCAAAGAGAGAGTAAACTTCCTGTTGTTTGTCTTTTAACCACTATTCCAGGTTGGGATCTTGCTTGTTAATGTGGCATACATACTTAACATCCAACTTGATGGAATTCCATCCAATCTGGACTTTCCAAGACAATCATGGAAATGTCTCTCAAGTAACTCACAAACTATTTTACTGACACAAATCTCATATCTTATCAGATGATCAAGACTCATCAGCTCAGGTACATTTCAAAGCTTCCAAATGCAAGCCCAAGTGGATTATTTTCACAGCAGTCCTAACAAAACTAATGATGGCAAGTAGTACACAGTTAATGACTTCAAATACATGACAACATGATCAAAGCTTTTAGTGGGAAGGGGGCCAAGTTCAAGACTCATCCTTGATTTAACTGTTTGATAATTTTAAAAAGTCCTGTGGGAGGACCGAGGGGGAGGAAGTAAACCAGCTCTGATGACCAAATTCAGCACTTAAGTATAGGAAAAAAATTGCTTCTGCACAACAATCTTTGTGCTGAAATCTAGCCACTACACATACTGTTGAAAGCACTCTATCTGGTACCTGAAGAAAGCTTTTCTTTGTCTAATTTCATTTCCATCCTTATTTTTTTAAGCACATTTACAGTTCTGTACATTAATATGTGTAACTATATGGTAAGAGTATACAAGTACCACATTATCTATTTTGTTATGTGCATTTTCTACATGGTTTTGAATCCTATTAAATATTAATAGAAATTCTCTAATACAAGACTATTTTCAAACACTACATGTGGTTTTTTGTTGACTTTTTACAGTATTGTTTCCAGTAGGGCAAAGCTGGCAAGTTCACAGGAACACACGTTCAGGATTGTGTCTAAGCTACTTCCTTATGAATACTGCTACTCACTGCCAATCAGATTAACATTTTACTGTGATGTTACAGGCAAACTACAGAAGTAGCTCTGCAGCATTTAACGTCCTGCTTTGCAGCCACTGCTGAACTTTTTGGGCTGGAAGTTAGTTTCAAGAAAACAGAAGTTTTATATCAACCTGCACCTCAGGAAGTTTTTCATCATCTTCATATNCAGGCACGCAGGATCACTCTTGAGGAGAAAAGACAGCGTAGAAAGAATCGTGTCTTGCAGGTTCTACCTCCTGAGGAGTCCTTGTGCTGTGCCTTTTACAACCGCTTGTGTCTGTCCTGCATTGGCCTTTGCAGCCAATGTAAAAAGCGTGAGTAGAGACCTCCCTGGATCTTCGCTCACAAAGCCTAGCCATGGTGACAGGCAAACATTGCTTACAAAGCTTAGGTAACCCAAACACTTGCATTTCATCCGTACTGAAGTTCTTTCTATTGCTTTCCCCACTGCAATTGCATTTAGCATACATGGTAAATACTCCTTTAATTATCTGACTCAACTTTTACAACCAAGTCCTCAGTGTAAGTTGAGTAAGGCTAGGTGTCCCTACTCAACCTTAACTGAACACTTAGCCTTAAAATTAAGATTTCACAGGAAAACTTTGATCAGGAGCTAACAGGTAACTGATATGGGAAAAGCACATACCACTCCATCTGCAATCTTCCAGTCTGCACAACTTTCATATTTTTGCAGCTGCTTTTCAAACAGTTGTGCTATGGCTCGATGGACGAGTTCATACTGCTCCTAGAGTAGGGTACCAGATGAAAATGAGCACATGAGATCTTTACAGAGAATGATAGCATATTATCATATGATAAATATTTATTTTAAAACAAACTATACCTTTGTCTGCACTGCAGAATGCCTTTGTGTCCTCATTTCCTGTATTAAATTAAATACATTGAATTCTTCAGGTATTTTCTGAAATATAGAAGTCAATTACATTGTCAGAAGAGCAATACAAAAGTTGTTAGATATCCAAAAGCATGATGAACTTCTGTTGGTAAAGTCAATCTGTTCTTTCCACATTGCAGCTACTCTTTTTTTGTTTGGGTTTTTGTTTGTTTGTTTTGTTTTAAAAGCAATTCCTCTCCAGAGCTGGTTTTTAACATTTGATATAGACCAGATGGCAGCATTTCAAGTGTTCAGAAAATGAGACATCCAATGAAAGCATTAATATGACTCTGCAACATTAATGTTGCTTCACAACCCTGTATATTGGAAATATTGGGCTCTTGTAGCTGCAAGACTACACTGAAAAAGTTAAATTGAAAATAACTTTATATTGAAATATATTTTTAAAATATTTAGAATTTTACAGGGACTTTTCAGGTAAAAACTTGCTGTCAAAGGAAAGTAAGTTCATACTAAAACATGAATGTAATGAAACTAAAGATCCAACCTATCAAAATAGGTTCAGAATGTCTTGAACATTTCACTATTTTAGAATATTTGGGAGCTTAATCACTGTTAGCAAGTGATGAAATACCATCAAATTTCTTGTTTTAAAGATGCCTTACCCCAGCTTTAAGCAAATTCCATGTATAATCTATGGCACAGATGGCTCCTGTCCTTCCACACCCTGCACTAGGAACATAAACAGTTAGGTGTGTTAGAAATAATTTTAAATTTGTTAAAAACACATTGTATGCTTTAGGTTTCTAGAGTCCATGTGAAAAAAAATCCAAATCCCTCAGCTCTCATTTTAAGCTTACTCAACCAGATACTGTAGTGTCTTAAAAATACAATTAGCAGTGCAAAATGAGCATTGAAGTTTTTAATGCAAAGTTTTCATAACCAATTGGAACTTCAAATATGAAAGATGCTTCAATGTTGACATTTTTATTGCTTCTTTCATCATAGTATACCTAGTTACGCCTGCATCAACAGTTGAGATTTTGTCCAAGTCAGTAATAGATATGTTAAAAGGCAGTAAAGAATACATTTAAAGAATTTTCACTTTTCTGATTTAGTATCCTATCTGTATTTTCTGCTTTTTATCTAAAAAATGTAAATCTGAAAGTTATAAAAAAAAAGAGTGAATTATCACATTCATTCTTCCTAATAGTATGAATTTCTCTATATAAACTTAAAAAAGTAAATATATTTGATACCTGCAGTGTATACAAATTGGCACATCTTCATGTTCCTGGTATTCTCTCATCAAGCTGATCATGTCCAGAATAGAATCAAAAGATGAAGGGACATCATGGTCAGGCCAGTTAACATAATGAAATTGATAGACACTACGAGTCTCCTACAGAAAAGAGAAGGAGAAAGATGTTAATGATAACACATATTTGAGGTGTTTATATGAAATAATTGGTTCATAGAATCATAGAATGTTAGGGGTTGGAAGGGCCCTAGAAAGATCATCTAGTGCAACCCCCCTGCCAGAGCAGGATCACCTAGACCAGCTCACACAGCAATGTGTCCAGGCAGCTCTGAAATGTCTCCAGACAAGGAGACTCCACACTCTCCTGGGCAGCCTGGGCCAGTGCTCTGGCACCCTTACTGGAAAGAAGTTTTTCCTCCGGTTAATACTAAACCTTCTGTGGTCCAACTTGCTCCTGTTCCCTCTTGTCCTACCATTGGATGCCATTGAGCAGAGCCTGGCTCTCTCCTCCTGACACTCACCCTTAACATATTTATAAACTGAGGTCTCCTCTCAGTCTCCTCCAGGCTGAAGAGACCCAGCTCTCTCAGCCTGTCCTCAAAGGGCAGATGCTCCACTCCTTTAATGATCTTGCTGGCCCTGTGCTGGACTCTCTCCAGCAGCTCCCTATCCTTCTGGAGCTGAGGGGCCCAGAACTGGACACAGGATTCCAGGTGGGGCCTCACCAGCGCAGAGTAGAGGTTCTACGAACCTTTATTTTTTTCACGATTAAGCATGGACAAGCAAAACCACTTTCTGTATTAAAAAACCCCTACAGCTCATATACCACTTAGAAAAACAAAAGGGACATTCTGAAGTGTCTTTTAAATGCTGCTAATGCATAGGAGAAAGCATCTCCTATGGACATCAGAAATATCTTTTAACATTGTAAAACCCTCTTGACAATAAATGAAAGTATAGAGCAAATTCTAACAACAGCACATACTTCACCCAAAAAGAAGTTAACTAGAAGAAACAGTGTTTTTTGACAAGTTTGGTTAGGTTTGTCATCATGTTTTTAGTTGGAGTAGAGCAGTGAAATTCTTCCAGGGCGTCAGAAGCTTTCTAGTTGTTAACACATGCTACTGAAGACAGCCACACACCTTTGGCTAACAAAGAACATACATAAAGACAAGTAAGGAACTTCAGTACTCTTTTCTTATATACTAAGCTTGCAAGAGGAATTGTAAACCTGATGATGTACACACATACAGTTAGCACCTAAAGAAATGGAGATATTTTCAGGAGTTTCCTCCATTGTATAACTTCAGAGACCTTTGAGCAACCATTAGAGACCAGAATTGATTGTATACTTACATTTTGAAATTCAAGTAATAATGTTCTAATGAAGTAATCTGTTCTTGCTTGCTCAGCTTCCTAAACATGTGAAAATAGTAATAAATTGGAAAAATATCAACAATAAAATTAAAGGAAGTATTTTTTAAATAAACCTGTACTGGTTACCAACAGAAACAAGTTTGAAAAAATTAGTAGTTTAGTTTCCATTTTCTTTATTAATGATCATTAACTTTATATAGCTTAAAGAAAATAACCTGTTCCAGTGTTACTTTCATTTCTCATGCATACCCAGAACTCACAAGTCATAATGGAGAGAAACAACTACATGAATATTATTTGGTTTCTTGAGTATAGTAAAGACATTTAAAACTACATCATGTAAAGCTAAAGAAATGACACAAAAAGACACACAGGTTCCCTATTTTATATTAAAAAACCCCACAAAACTGTAGAGGATTCAATAAACCACATAACCTAGATACGGTTTTCCATGGCATTCCTTTGAGCATCTTTGTGTAATGAAAAATTAAAAGCAGTTGTTTTGTAATACAAACTGTTTATTAAACAGTTATTTTAAGTTACAAAGGCATGAAATTCTTCAAAAATAATTTATTAAGCTTTATACTTACACAAGAAACACGAAATGGTCCAAAAGTTACAGCTGCTTCTCCATACAGAGGCCAGTAACGTTCACATTTTTTCTGTTAAAGCAAAGAATGCTAATTTAATTCATGTGTTGTACTGAAAGACGATTAACAGATGCAGAGCAGACAAAATGATAATCTCAAATGCCTTACTCTCTCTCTCGTATTTGGTGCTTTTCCTTAACATCTGCCCACTGGTGCCTTGCTGGACTTCTTTTAAGACAGTAAAATGTCTTTTCTTTTGGATACCAAAAGAAAAACAAAACCAAAAGACTCATATGACCAATAAATACAGCCAAAAGACACTTTGTAAATTAGGCCATGTACTTCATGACTGCCTAACATATGTGCAAACACTCATCATACACAGAGAAGCAATGCGAGCTCATTTAGCTTTTCTGAAAGTTAGGAGTTCACAACTCTGGGCCATAGTTTTTTGCCTTCTCAAGTCATTAAGAATGTAGTAGAGATTTAAAAGACAGATTGTTTTTGCAGCTGTATCAATTGACAGGAAATGCTGATGGACTCAGGGTTTTGGTAGTTGGCCTACATCCCACAAAGAGCAAGGTTTTTTCCCATAGTGACATGACCAGAAACAGACCATTGGTACAGTTCTGTGCACAGACACATCTATTTCACTAAGATGACACCTAAATAGTAATATAAAACTATAAATGGAGCAAAGAAAAACAGTCAGATTCACTATTTCCTATGATACCAATATAATGATAGGCATTCTCAATCAATCTGGCAGATTATTTTTAGTTATGGGTCTCACGTCTGACACTTCACAGATATTGGCACACTGGCCTGCATGGGCAACACTCATTTAGTTTTATATTAGTATACATACCCTTCCCATCTCAAATTCTCGACAGGCCATTACAATTATCTGAAAAGAAAAAGAAAAAATATTCTCAAAAGTGTCTGATAAACAAAAAAGTTTCCAGAACTAATTTGTTGAACACATCCAATTTTAGCAGTACTTAAAAGTTAGCTCCTGACAACAGCTGTTCAAACAGATGTAGAATATATAAACCAGTAAGTAACCCAAAATTAGCATAAAGAGAAAGTTAGGCTTTTGTTTGTTTGTTTCACATGCTGCTTGTGTGTTTGATTTTATCAGTCCACATTAAGTCAGAGCTGTACAGTCTCCTACAGGACAGATATAACCAAGCACCAACCTATTCATAAATATGCATCATTTCATATTTATTCAATAAAATTAATGCTTTGAATTTACATAACTAAATTAAGTTAATAAAAATGACATACAGAATGGTATTTAAACTACACAAGATCCAAGAAGTAAATAAACTAAATCACTGTCAAGATTTTGATAATAGCAGCCAGCTCAGGCAAAAGATACACAGTCACTCTATCATCAAATAAAGTAAAACTCCTTTTTGTTTTTTCGAGTAGGTACTTACAGCAACATTGTATTCCCATATCATCCTCCAGAAGTCTATTACTGTATTTGCTAATGGTCCCTGGGTAGCAACATATGCTTTTGGCCCATGTACTCCCTAGGATTGCACAAAGGAACCATTAATGTTTATGAAGAAAATTTATCTGCACTTAATAAAAAAGGCTTTAAGTTATGATCATGTAAAATTAGGATTATTTTTTTTTATAAAACAGGAAAGGTGAATATGAAATGAGTCTTTTACATTAGTGGGAATTTTGCTGGTGATTTCAAGAGAGTCCAAGATTATAACAGCTACTGTGCTGCCAGAGTCTGTAACAGAAAATATTACATTTCTGTATGCTCAGATTCTGAAGATTCCCTATAAATCTGCTTTTTCCTTGTTATTCAAACATTGAATGATGAAAATTTAAGTCTTTCTGCCAAAAAGCATCTCTTTGAACAAATTTAAGTTACCTCCCCACACTAATACCACATTTCAAAAAACGCCAAACAAAACAAAACCAAAAAGCAAAATAAACCTAGAATTTGTTTTATATAAAGCTTGAAGACATTTACATTCAACTCTTCAAGCTAAATACTCAAGAAGGGAGATTTATAGGAACATCTGTTTCTAAAGTATTACTCTGTAGAAGTAGCACCAAAACAATGCTACAAGGAATGCCCCAAATATTCACACTTTGAAACAGAAGTGTAATAGGCTTTTAACCAAGTTCCAGTTTCTCTTTAAGAATGATAGATTTAATTCCATTGCCACATCTCTCCCATGAACACTAAGAAGTGCATATTACCATATACAATTTGTCACACATCTCATTTGTAATCCCTGAAAACAGATTCTCTTAAAATCTGGTATTTTAACACTACCAATTGTTAAAATAATTGTATCTGGAATCCCCTATGGTATAAAGTTCCAGTTTAGTTACTTGCCACTTTTAAAACCAAGTATTTTATACTATTACTCTAAGTGTAAGTATAATAAAACTTAAAACATAAAAGCTTTATAAATGGCATCATGTTTGCTAATTTATTCAAGCCATAACCAAAAGAAAAATCTAGCTTTCCAGCTTTAAATTCTTATCTCAGGTGATACTATAAAAACTGCACTGCTATGAAATAAAATTGTAAAAAGAATTTAAGCACTGTTAAGAGTAATACATACCTTAATGAAGTTTGCATTGATGTAGTCTGAATCTTGTGTGGGAGTTTTTAAGGTGAGCTTAACCCGGCTGTGATCAACTAAAAGCAGAATTTATGTTTTTATTTTAAAAAGAATTACACCACCTATTTCAGTATATAACAGTAAATATAATAAATATTACACGTATAGAAGAAATTAAGCACTAAAGAATGTTTCCCAAAGACAAGTCACACAAGCAAGTCAGTCAATTTAATTTATGGGTAAACCAACTAAGGAAGGGATTAGCAGAGTAGGTCCCTATTGCTATATGCTTCTGATGCTCAAGTTTACAGAGTACCAACTACTACAACTCCAAGAGCGATTAATTACAAGGAAGTAAAAGTCAATTGATCAGAAATAATAAAAACTGTAGTTTCATATTATTAATATAGATCATGACTGTCAGAATTAAACGTACATAAAATACCAGTGCATAGCTAAAGCAGTCAGCAGGTCTTCAAGTCTCTACCAAGGAAGAGTCCAACAAGTGTAAGAACATGAAACATGCACAAGGGTTTACTGCTCAGGCACAGACTGAATCCTATTGCCCAAACACTGTGCTAGACGCTTTGCTGGTTCACTTCTAAACTAGAAGCACATTCCTGGTTTTCACATTTCAAGTTTTTGCCTCAGACATTACTGACTGTCTCAGAGAAAGCTGGTCTTTGGAGACCAAATCCTCAGCAGTCTTAAAACCACTCTTTATTACTTGTCAACAGAATAAACTAAATGTCTCGATATTCTTTTTGGCATTGAACAAAAACTAAGTGCATCTTTTTTAATACAGAAAAAAGTGGATGACTCTTACTAAGAAGAATGGTAGGTGGTTGTAAGGTTCACCAGTCTTTAATGATACCAACACTTCCTAGCTATCACATAAAGATCATTCACACTATCTCTACAATAGATGGTGTTTTATTTGGAAATCCAGATTTAAAAAAAATTGCCTTTGAACTGAAGAACAGAACTATCTGCAGAAACAGCATCTGCTCAAGTAATTCCTGTTACTTTCTGCTCCCTGGGTCGATTCCTCAACCACAGAACAGCTGCTAAAACTTTTACCAGAGCTTATTCAAGAGAAAAAAAAAAGAGAGACTATTTTGTTATATATTTGTTTTATTTTGGGGGTTTTTTTGGTCAAAACATCACTGGTAATAAAACAGGGAACCATGCCCAGAAGTACACATTAAGAGTTATTTCTATGCAGAAAGCTCTTCCGAAAAGCTTTCAAGATACTTGGTTCCAAGATGAAATTTTCTGCCAGAGTCCAGATAATACACAAAAAATGTTTGTGTTATCATGTAATGCTTCCTAAAAAAGCATAAATGTAGATTACAAGGCATTTAGACAGTAGATATAAAGATAACATACCCTCACATAAAAGCCTAGAGAAACCCTTAAAACATGTTGCACTATACTACACTCGTAATGTAAAAGCAAGAATACTTCATAAGCATGCAATCTTTTTTACAGACTTAATATTAAAAACTAAAAGATCTATTAACTTCAAACCAGAAAACCAAGTTCCTTAAAGCTCCTTAAAATGTCCTCGAGAGTTTACACTGACATTTGTTCATTTTCTACCATGAATGATATGCTCCTAAGGAAAAAATACAGTTAAGCACCTAGTAAATTTCTTGACTATTGCAAGCTAAAATGGAAGTGTCATTTGGATATGGCTTGAGACCCAGCACACATTTTATCTTTAGGTAATAGCTCTCCTAACAAAACATAAACATCCAATTATTTTGCCTTCCAAGTTAAAAATAAAAATTATATGGAAGTTACCTTTCAACAAATTATCTTCAATTTTGCCCCTCAGTAATAACCAAATAGTAAAATTCAAAATACATTAAAAATACCATGCACTTCCCATGAACTTCTATTAGCATGTAAATCAGACTTACATGGCAATATATCCTTGTATCTATTCTTTTTAACATTTTCTTCTTTTTCTCCAGTGGCTGTTGGGTAGATCTTCTCTGTTCTGTATTTTGTTGATAATCTTCTTAACCTCTGAAATAAATATTTGTTTTATTTTCAAGTCTCAAGATACCAAACATCACAAGGTATTGGCTTCATTGATGAAGTATAAGATCACCAAAAACCCACTCCTCTCCTTTACCAATATTGAAATTTAAAAACTTCATTATCCAGCACTTTTTAGCTTATCAGCAGTTTACAATCAAGATGAAGCTAGGTATATATATGAGACATGGAACTATGGAATACAGCTGCATTTTATTTAAGAGTTACACTGCTCTGTTAGGGAGTAACAGCTGCATTAAGAATACCTGTGAGAAAGACAAATCTGTCACTGCTCAAACTACCTGAAGAGCACAGAGTAGGCTGGCTCAGGAACAGCTATTAGCAGCTGGTACTTTGCTCTGAAGCACATGGCTTCCAGCACTGACAACTGAACAGAACACAAAATCTCACTTTAAACAGGCATCAACTTTTAAAACTCAACTCCTGATGAGTTTTTCACTGACAGAAAGAAGGTTCCTGCCTCTTGAGTACATGGTACTCACAATTAAGATGAGCGACAGGAGGTCTCCTGTATTCAGAACAAGATGTCATTTTTTTTCCCCTTTCATCTATTTCAAATCCTAGATACTTGAAACAGTCAAAATCCACTCCATGCCTTCCAGTAACCTAGGAAATAACAGGGGCAATACAGGAACTAGACTGACCAGAAGGAGAAGAATGTACTCAATAGCAGAATGGGGGTAATAACAGGGCAGAAGAAGAAAGAATTCTGTTCAGACTATGGTAAGTTGATGACAAGATAGCCAGTAAGATCCATCACAGTCCAGTTTCATGCTGATTCATAATAAACAACTGCCTACAATACAAAGCAGCACTCATTTGGGTTAAGTCAGTCAACTGACAAATTGTTTCCTAAAGATACTCAGACGCCAACAGCAGGGATATTAGAGATCTAGCCTGGTACCTCTGCAGATCCTTCTCAGTGGATCCTTCCATGGCATTTGCATATTTACTGAGACTGCTACTCTAGTATCACAAAAATCTTCATTTATACACTCTTTTAATAACAAAATGGTCAAAAGTAAGTGCGTATTCATGATTCATCATACTTAAAGAACTACAATCACAAAGCCTAAAGTTCCATTCTCTTTTGAAAAGCTCAAGTTTAATTTTGCTTATTCACTGCATGACAGAAGTGGTTTGTGGGATGATGACAAACACTTACCACATGCAACGGTGGGGAGATGAGTCTTTGAAACAATATGAGTTTCAGAAACATACTTCTCACTTCCACAGTGGTTTTACACTCTGCACTACAAATCTACTTCAGTGTTTCTACAAAAAGACAAATCAGCTTTTCAAATCCAACTTGTGGAATCCTACAAAATTAAGACCACCTTAATCCAATCAGTTCAGGAAACAGATCTCTGACTTTTGCAGTCAATCTATTTCATCTCTAACACTTTAGAAAGCCTGTAAAGACACATTGCTAAACACGATAGAAATGTTGTTCATGAATTGAAGAAAATATTTATACCATCTATTGAGATTTTAAGAACTCTCCTTAAAAACCTGAACCTTCTTTAAGATGTAAAAGTTGCTCTGACTCCTTTCTGGGCTTCTTCTCAAGGAANCATAGAAATGTTGTTTATGAATTGAAGAAAATATTTATACCATCCACCTGAACCTTCTTTAAGATGTAAAAGTTGTTCTGACTCCTTTCTGGGCTTCTTCTCAAGGAAAGCACAACAAATGTTTCACAAGCACTTCATTTATGTGATATCCTCAAATTGTCTCCTAAGCCTCATCTGACATTTCCGATGGTCAAAACATCAGTTAGTAAAATAGTGATGTTTGCCTAAATCTCCTTTTTGACCATACCTAAGTAGCAGTACATATCATAGTGTCAAATGTCAGCTACTCCACTGCACCCACTGTCCATTTGCTATGTCACAGCACACAACAGCAGCAAGCTCAGGAAGGTCTACATGGCCAGCTATGGCAGCAGAATCATGAGATAACATCAGTAACACAAGAATGCACTTGGATTTGCAAAATTTGCTGAAGTGAATTAGGAAATACTTACAGAACTGAAAATTAAAGAAAAGCTTCCATAAAAGTTACCTTAAAAATCAAAGCATAAAAGAAGTTACTAGGAAACACAAAATGTTGTATTAACACATTTCATGAAATAAGCAGCTATTTCATAAGCTTGACACTGCATTGTTCTTACAAACAGCAGGGGAAGAAAAATACAAATTATGTTCAACTATGCTCTCCTCTTAATAACTTAGATAAATATTACCAAGGCAGAATAAATTTTGTAGTACTTGTAAGGAGCAACATGAACCAAACTACCACAAAAATGTCAAATAACTCTCTTGGTTATCTATGATCAGATTGGGTTTCAGGTTCTGTACCGATACTATGAACACAGAGATGTGACAAATGCCATTGTCAGACTCAGATATATCACTGCTCAAATGGGGCTCTGACTTTCTAAAACTGCTTTGGTTACAGAAGTGTTTTACCTTAAAAGTCCCTGCAAATCAAATGAGTTTCTCTATACAACTTTCTTATCACTGAGGGCTATGGGAAACACTAAGACTAGTTGATGCCTATCTAGGTATCAGCTGAGTCTCTGCCTTTAAAGAATATTTAGTTTAATCATGTCAGTTCTCCCCAAGAAATTTCATAATCACAATCAAAACTTTCTTCTCCCCACAGCCTTTACCATTCCCTTGCTTGTGACTTCATAGTATGTGGAATGAGGCATTAAGTTCCATGGAAAATATATTTTCCTTTTGCATCTGCTCAGCACTAAAAAGGAAAAAAAAAACCCACCAAAAATAAACAAACCACACAACCAAAGTTCTTCTCCCTCTTCCTTCACAAGATGCTAAAGTCTTCCTCTTTTCCCACGCCTTGGAACATATTTCCTCAAGCTCAGTGTTTGTTTTCAGCCCAGTTCATACTAGGTAGGGAAAAATAGCACCACAACTGAAACAGGAAACACTGAGCTTTCACTCCAACAGAATTAGAATTTTCTATCTTTTGGTCCCCCAATACCAAAGCTGCCATAAATAAAAACAAATAAATAAGAAAAAATAAATAAAGCCTTTTAATAAATCTGCACCCCCCAAAAAATTGGTCTGCTATAGTTGTTATGTCCTGCCTTCCAAAAAACAAATAACTTGAACCTCATATAGAAGTACAGTATCTGTGGAGTCTTTCAGTAGTTTAGAAGCACCAGTACTCAGCAGGCAAGATTAGGATATTGCTAATATGCCAATTCATAATTGGCAAGTAGAACACCCACAAGGCTTTAATGACTATTCCCCCTCCAAAAACCCACAGACACAAATAGAAAAACCCCTCAACTTTTGACAAGCACTAAATCAGAACTTCTATGAGGTAACATACACACAGGGAACATATCGGGGAATGTAAATGGAAAGAGAAGGGGTCACATATAAAATACATTTCTACTAACTGGAGAGAACTATTTTCACCCCTTCTTTGAGGCTGTGTCTGGAAGCCAAGGAATGTGCTAGTTATAAAAAGGCCATTTACGACAGAGTTCAATAGCATTTTAAGAGCCAGAAAGAAGTAGCCTCATTAAAGATACAAACTTGTACTAAGATTTCATCTGTAACAACCCTAGCTAATAACCAGCATAGTATTCACAGATAGGCAAAGGGATTTTGTGTAATAACTGTTTATATTTGTATTATCTGTCAATTTTTGCATTACAAATGTGTCCCCATCAGTTCAAAAGCACACACCTTTTAACAACATTATGCCAATGTATGTCAGTAATAGGTATGGTTGGACTTGATGATCTTCCAACATTAATGATTCTGTGACATTCAACCTTTTCAAATCATGAACATTTTAAAGGAAATTTTTAATTCTAAAGACTCATTAAAGCTTCCATCAAACTAAAGGGTCAAGTAACAGATGTCCTCTTTTAAAACCAGTGTTGAGAACCTAAATCCCTGGTACTTCTAAAATAAAGCTTTTGTTATACATTTTATTGCCTTCTGTACACCAAAGCTGCAAGTTAAACTTTAAATTAATTTCCAAGAAGTTTGTAGGATGCCATTATTATGTTTATAATGTAATTACTTCTGAAATACTTCTGTTTTGAAAAGCAGATAAATGTTTACTTCATACAAAGGATACACTCAATCACACAGAGGTTTCTAAAGTATTCTCTCATTGAGGTTTGTACCCTGCAGGCTGTTTTTTGCACAGCTAATTTATGAAATAGAGTCCTTCTACAGTGCCAAATTTCAACAAACAAAAAGATGAACGAATCTGGTTCAGGCAAGAGCCTTTTCAATCAAGCTGCCAATAAATTTATAAGAACCTTCAACTGTCATCACTGAAAAAAGCTGAGTATTAACAAACCAGAATGTAGAAGTCAATAGCTTGTTTGGTAAATAATAATGACCTGCAATACAAACAACTTCATTCAACACTCCTGGGTTCTGCCTGATAGATTTACTTCCAGGTATTTCAGAAACACAGAGGAATACCTTCAGATCCAGCCTCAAGATTGTTATCTACAATTCTCATCTATGTGCAATAAGTGACAAAGGAACATGACTTCACTTCCTTTCCTTTTTTCCTGGGAAAAGAAGCTGTTCTAATCTGAGCTTTAAATAAGTATTTCATATGGTGCCAATTCAAAAGGAGACTATGAGAATTTTTACAAGAATTCAGGTGAGACAAAAGTCTCCCAGGCCAATCAGGCATTTTCCTTCACAACCTCATAAAAAGCAGAGCACACTAACAGACATTTGATGACAAAGCTAGAAAACAATCAACAAGAGGAGAAGATGGGAATACAAGACAAAGCAAGCAGACAGACCTTCAGGGCAAAAGGAATAAGACTAAGTTGTAAAAATGCCAAATAAAATTGTACACTAGAAGCTGCCAATGAAGGAAACACATGTGCATATTATCATAAATTAACTAAGTAGCAACTCGTAAGCATAGTAGTCACCAAGGAAACAAAGACACAGGACCAGATGAACAAGCTATATTCAATAGTGAGTCTAGCATTTCTAGAGATGAGACAATATAAATTCTCAACAGCCAACAGGAGACAAAAGTTGGGTTTGTTCTTTCTTTTTAATTAAAATAACACGTCAATTGAGATTGTAATTTTTCTTTTTTGATAGATTGTATGTTCTTACTTTTCTTCATGGACTGATATTAATAAAACTGATTCAACTTTAAATTACTGAATTTTTTCTCTTAGGATAGAAAGAGTTATATTCTACCTCATCTATTGCTTGCATTGCCTAAGAGCCTTTTAGCACAGAGAAAGTGTTAGTAGCATTTACATTTTATTTTCTGGTATTTCATATAAAACATGACTTCATTTCTATGTTAATGCTTTTGGCTGTGACAGCCTTTTTTTACTTAAGGATACTTTCCCTGTAACCAAAAAATGCTAGCAAAAAGTAAAATAATCTTAGCACCTTTCAGTGAAATAATTCAATGTTTTCCCTGAACAAGGAAACAGTATTTTCCTTCTTAAAGACTGCCAGCAAATATTTAGGTCTATAAATTTAGGACACCCTCATTCTAAACACTGTCAGTCTACACTTTCTCTGACTCTTCCACTGTTGGTGGCCAAAAGGTTTCTTTTGATTTGAAGCCATAATTTAAATGCCTTCAAACCATCTCTTGTTGTAACCTCATTTAGATAGTTGCTACATGGCCAAAAAATCCAAACCCAGTACATTGTCATTTAAGAAACCCTAGTGCAGAATGACTTAAAACCCACAGAGATCAAACAATCTGCAGCAATGGTGTTAACTGCTCACAGGCACAATGATTTACTCAGTTCACATCAACTGTCTGTGATAGCAGAAGATGCCTTTCTTAGCTATGCTTTTTTATGACTTTAACTGAAATACCTATTTTCATCTTTAAAGCAATACTAACATTTTGATGATTATCTTCAGAAAGTCTGATTTCTAAGCGCTATTCTCTGCTTAGGAACACTCCTAGAAAAAACTGGTTTTGTTAAAACTTTCCCTGCTACTTTGTTTCCAGTTAAGCTAACAGATATGTGAGGCAAGCTGCAAAGCAACGCTACCATGTGTCATTGAAAGCATAGGCCTAGAACTGAAGGCAACTTAGAGGCACTATCTGTCTCAGAGGAGAGAAGCTGGAACATCTGCTGCCTGTTGCTGTTCTACACAGGTAACTTTTCTTCTTCACAGGCTGGAAGGACAACAGGAGAATGCAACATCTTAAATCATTTTATTACAAACATCTGAGGCTCACGTGCAGTCAACTTCCCTGTGGGAAAAGAAAAAAAAAAGGGGGAAAACCACCACCAAGAATAACAACTAGTTTGACTGCACAACCTTATACTTTAACCCCCAGAAGAAGCTACACAAAACTGGCACTTTTTTATCATTATTATTCCAAACAATGCAGAGGATCTAAATGACAGCAAAATTTAGGTAAAAATCCAGAAGAAAGATGGCCTTAAAGCAGCAGTTTGCTTGCCCTGTGTCTGTGAACCCATCCACTAGATGTCAGTGTCCTCTTGGGCAGAGGAAAACCTTGAATCCCAACGGAAAGAAGGCAGCTGAGTCATAGAATGATAGAATACCAGGTCGGAAGAGCTCAAGGATCATGCAGTCCAACCCTTCTAACTAGTCCTTGGTTATCAGGTCAACTGTAAAGGAGGAAATTCTCATAAAGCATCCCTTGGCATCACCTGGGCCACAACAGAAGCACCCAGCAACAGTCACATTTGTGGATATCAGACACAGAACAAAAATAAAGTCCTTGACACAAAGTTTAGCCAGTAAGGCAAGAGGTTAAAGACCAAGAGCTGTTTCATACAGTATTACCGATTAAAGTACAGCACATTGGTCAATAGATATTAAGAAAATGGTGATTAAAAGGCTGCAAGATAAAGGTATTTCTGTTTCCCATTTCCTAAAATGCCCCAAAACATGAAACATTTTTTGGCAAACAAGAATGGGCTCTATCTCTACAAGAATTCAAATTGGGCTTAGAGAGGGTTAGACTCGGAAGCAATAGAATAAATGATTATGGCACAGCCTCAAATGCTCTGTGATAGGCATGAAAACACCACACCCTAGATAAACGACAGAGCAGAAGTCAAAGTTCAGGCACATTAAGTGGCTGTCACAGGAAGAAATGAGTAGGTGTTCACTTGCACCAAATCTAGATATTAAGATAAACTAGAAATTTAGAACAGAATACTTCATACAGACCTACAACAATCATCCAGTCTGCCTGCCTGATCACTTCAAAGGTATCTAAATTTGAGTCTAAAAGGAGGATACCAATATAAAAGCAATCCTAAACTTGATGTCAGGACCACATACTTGGAAACTAATGCCAGCTCCACAAATTATGAAGGACTGATGGGCCAGGGCATGCTAGAGGGGAAGCAGCATCATGCATTACAAAGGTAGAATGACAAACAAGAAGGTGGTGAGAAAAATCAAGCCAAGTTTCTGTAATGCTTTTTAATGCACCCAGGATTGTATAAGACCTACATTATTCAAGAGGCAATCACAGTAGTGGTACCATGCACATGAAACCTGGTGTTTCTTTTGGGGGAAACTGGGAAGGCTGTGTTACTGAAATTCCTTTTCAGTAAAAAAAATTAAGAATTTCAGAGGGGTAAAAAGTACAAATGTCTTTCTTTTTAAAGATATCAGATCAATTTGCCTGAGAAATCTCTACTCAATCCCCCAGCAAGAAAAACATCCTGAGGGAGACTTAAGCAAGCATAGGACCTGGCTAAAGACACAGCTCCAGAAGAACCACTTATAGTTACTGCATACTTATACCTGATATCCTTGCCAGACAGGAAAAGACTAAAAAAAAAAAATACACCACAACTTTTCCCTTTAGAAATAGGAACTTTAAAAAAGAAAATGAGGAAGTTGAATGAAAGACAGCTATACAGAGCTAAAAAAGTAAAACACTTGCAAGCAGCACAAGGCCTGTTTAAACATGCCAGGTAGCAGTACCTGCCACTATCCTGACTGTTAACAGAGCAATGATGGGTCCTGGTGTCCTGTCATCATCATCCTGCTGCTACTGCGTGCACAGTCCAAGAGCTTCTACCCCAAATCTGCCATTGAGAGAAACTGGGAGGATGGCTCCATTTCCTCCCTTACATTCTTTCTCTGTGGCCACCAGTCACAATAAAGTGTTAGACTTGGCCTACATTCACCTTGACACACTACAGTGTTTTTTGTATACTTTGAAGAAAACATAAAATAGCATATGGTTCTAAATATATCTGCTTACCTTCCTCCTCAGTTAAGAATACACCTATTGCATCATGTACAGCAAGCAGACTGCTATTCATCTGCTTCCTTACATCATATATTATGGAATCTAACAAATGAAATACAGGACAGAGTTTTTGATTATCTACATGGTTACAAGATATGGATATAAGTATAAGTAAGAACTTATACAGCTTTGGGAAATTTATAAGCTTGGCATGAGCCATGCCTCTTCATCAATGCAAGACTGTTGAACTTCTGGCACAATGAATTACCACCAGGACATTGTTTCATACCCATGCCTACACAAAAAGGTTAGCTGGACTGTTTTTGCCATACTGGAGGCAATAATTAACATCAATTACAATGGTTATTTATATATTGAGATTTTACAGATAGATCACTTAATTCTTGCACCAAGTTTTCTGCCTCTTAGCATTTTATTCCAATTTTGATTTCTTTAATCTTATTTTCTAAGCCACTTGTCTCCTTTATTGCCATTCCTTCCTCAGATCAGAGCAAATGCTCTCCATGTAATAACTTGCTACTGACACTGGCTGCAGCCCACATTTGCCCATCTAGGAACACAAAAGTTACTCAACATTAAATGAACTATTCCTCTTCTCTCTGACCATAGATACATTTTTTTTAAAAATTCTGAGAAAGTACTACAGCTGTGGTCAAATTCACATTTTAATTCTAGGAAACTGGAAACCATTTCAGCAAAGTCACAGAATTAACAAGGTGACTTGGTGAGGCACTTGGACTGTGGACACATCAGAAGAGATGCGGACCCACTTCACAAAGCCTGTACTGATGGGAGTCAGGCCTTGTTTGACTGTTGAAATACTAGTGACAGCTCATGGCACAAGAAAAACTTCTTCCACATTTTTACTGTCTCTTTCAACTCTGTATATTGCTCAATATATATTAATCACAGAAAAAAAAAAAACAAAAACAAAACCAAAAACAAACAGCAAGCTGCTAAGCTGCACACAAATAAACAAAGAATGCCTTCCTGTTTTAACTCACTAAAACACAATGTAATCTCCACCAAGTAACCCCTATTTTTGAAGAGTTTCCTTCTAACTTATAGTCTTCACTGATTCCTTCTCTATCATAATGGCTTTTTACCTCCCTCAAGAAAAATTACACTTTACTGGGTATTAAACTTGTGTCTCTAAAATGGAGAACTGGCACTTAATTACACTTCCAGGTAATGGAAATGCAAGTTTGTGAAACCACTAGTCATGGCCCTTCAGAATGACAAAATAAGTAGATGAAATGCAGGAAATGAGAAAAGTTGCATTACTAAAGTTACTTCCTCAGATCTATCAAAGCCACTCCTGGGAAAAACTAGATAAGAAAGAATGGAATCTAAAATTTTACAGAAAGAAAGGAAATATTAAAAGTAAGAAAAGATGTGGGCCTCTTTTTTTAGTAAGAGAGTAACAACTGAGAAAGTGAGGCTACCTAGCACTGAACAACTTAACAGGTTTTACTGCTGTTTTCAGCCATGAAAACTATGTGACTTGCTTGTCATGGTGAAAGAGATATGCCTGTAGTCAGAAAACCTAACCTTCTCAATTCCTACAGACATAGAAGACTGCCTATTGCAGGACATCTAGCTAGGAAATAGGCTAGATATCACGTGCAGTTTGGATAAGGGAGAAACAACAACCCTTTCCAAACATCAGAACTCCCCACACTTACTAAAAGGATAACTATTTAAGCACACTCTAAGTAGGACACAAACAAAGTTTTTCAATCTTGTTTTCCCTTGGTGGAAGTGGCAGCATTCAAAACAAAATAGCTTTAAAAGATCTTAATTCATTTTCCACGCATCAGTTAAGTTTAACCTCAACCTCCAACTATACTGCAGTTTGACTTGAAAGAACAGTAGCATTTTTCTAAAACAATATCCTCTTTAATCCTTGCATTGTGCCTTCCTTTAAAGGCTATGTTCTTCTCATTCCCATTTGCTAGCATTGTGCATCAGTATTCCACTGGGTAACCAAAACAGCTATCAATGCTAATAAGTCCAGACAGGAATACACGTTTGTTCTAAAGAAACAGTAACTGCATGATAAGTAATGGGATGAGACATACAGGATTGCTAAATCCTGGCTTTAAAATGCAAAATACAGAAATACATACTCTACAGCCAAAGTGAATTGATTCACAGGAGCAGCAAAGTTTCACAATGTCTTATAAAGATGCAAGTGCTTCTTAAAGATGCATTATGGTGAATAGTACATTATGTGTGAATGCTCAAGTACACTACTTACTAGAAGATTGCATCACGACACCAATGCAAACTGCACTGCAGTTCTCTCAGAATATTAACTGTATCCCTTGTAGCTGTCAGAACTCAACATTTATTTCCAAGATATTCAAATTAGACTCTGATCTCCAGGAATCTCTGTAATGACCAAGCTTAGATAGTACACAGTTCCTCTTTTGAGGAGAGGGATTCATAAACAATATTACCTTGTCCAGTGCAAACCCTGGAATATTAATCCTGGTGAAATGAACAAACTCTAACATGAAAAATTCATAAGGAACAGTGTGCATGATGATTCTTACAAAGACCATTTCCAAAGAAAAGCCAAGAAGTCCAGCTTTCAGACAGGCAGAGAAAACAGTGTTACATTCAAACCAGCTTTAAATAAACACTTGCAATCCCTGCAGTTGCTTTTAACCCTTCTGGTTAAGCCTTATTGTCCTGCTTCCCAGGCTTCTTGTCTTATTGTCCAGAGCTAACACACTTCTAAGATTTTGATTTATTACAAAAAATGTTGATTATCAGTGCTAGATAGCATTTCAAACTTAACTTTCTAAGAGGGTAATACAGCCAAAAGACTTGTGGCTAAGTCGTTCTGTTCAAAATTTTAACAGACTCAAACAGACCAGCCAGTTCTACTTTGATCACTGAATTAAAACAAACAAAAAACCCAGCAAAAAAATCCACCTAGGTACCATCTCCCTTATTATAACCCAACAACTGAACAACCAGCCAATGCTCATACAGCTTAAAAGGGTAACAAACTACACTACAGACAATAATTTGCCTGCAGTTCATTAAATCCATAACAACCTGTATAAAGCTACATGTTGAAATTTGCATAAAATCTGACAGAAGTATTACACCCAGTGGAAAACTACACACTTTTCAGTGATGATTTAACTACCAGTTGACACAAATGAAGAATTCCTAAAGGGTATCTTGTTTATACAATGTCCAGAAGCTAGATTCAGCAAACTAAAGACAAATCAAAAGAAAGCACTATGAATTCAAAAGGAAGCCCACAAGAGCAAGTGTTTCTTCTATTCTTTCTTCTGCAAAAATCCTTTCTTCATTGCTTTTGAAATACCCTTAAAATTCACAATACACCTTGTATGAGCAAAGTTCCCCAACTTTCCTCTGGGGGATTTTTGAAGGCCAGCCTATAAATGGTAAGATTTTATGTACTTAACTTTCCACACAATATGACAATCATATATGCATTAAACTGACCTAGCACAGGAAGGAGAGAAGGCTGTGGTATCTATCCAAATAAATCTTCAGTTCAAGCATATAAAGTTGGAAAGCTACACCCCTACAAACAGAACATTTCATGTTCTCAGTTGTTACCAATAAACACTAAATTCCAACAGCACCCTAGCAAGAATCTGTTCACAGGGAAAGGAAAAAAAAAGATACAAATCTTATAAGTAAATACTGTCAGCTGTGTTATTATCACTTGTCTTGGAATAGTATGCAAGGAAGTACATCTGAAAGTCTACACCTTCAGTACATGATTTGGGAAAATCCTGGCTTTGAGTTCTGGAGGTTTTAAAGTGGCTAAGTAATACAATGGCCCAATAAAATCTAAAGGACATGGCACTGACATGCAGTAATAGAAGGTACTCATTTTTGCACTTATTTACCACAGCCAATTCCAGTGACTCCTTGATACGCTCTACAAGATCCTTTACCTGTCTAAAATCATGGTCATTTTTAGGTCAAAGGAACTGGCAACTCTAGAAATAAATCAGTTCGCTGCTTAATTATAATCCCTGCACTCAATTCCCTTTTTACTTCCTTGGTACTTTCCTCACTTCTAAATGCATCCTGGCCTGATTATACATTTAATATGTCTGGAAGTTATCTTCATCCATAAGAGCTAAAAATATCATCACTGAAGTTTTTATATCCACATACTTTCTTCACTGGATGATCATATTACCTTACTTGACCAGATAGAATATTTTCTCTATGAATACAGGAAAGGAAGCCTATTATGTATGCTGTAAGACTGTACAAACAGGATGCTGGCTTCATTTTCACATAATCACCAATTTAAACACTACTAATGCTTTTTAAAATGCTGTGCCAAAAAGACACATTGCTATAGCTTTGCACCACATAAGATACAGAATGCAAGCTCTCATTCAGGCTATTCCATATTAGAATAAGTTACAGAACAAGCTAGCATTTTAGAAGCAACTACTATATCCCTTTAGAAAATCACAGTTTATGCATGGATTTACGGCAACAGCTTGCTAACTTTAGGATACACACATTTTTTTCAGTGTTATTAGTCTCTCAACTTAAATTATTCATTACAGGCTTTAGATTTCCGTAGTTTGTAAGAAATACAACTAGGCTTCTCTCTGCCACAGTTTCATGTATTTAAGTTTTTACCTGTTCTTTTCAGAACAACAAAATAGGAAGTTGACATCGTAAATCTGGCACTAGTTGAAGAAGCAAATGGAGCAACGTTAGCACAGAACATCAAGGCAATTCCCTCAGCAGTTCCATGGAACCGCCGTTAGAAGATTTCTTCTGTTTGTAAGGAAAATACAAAAGGTTGAGAGTGATTTGTGAGTGACTATATGGCTTAACATCCAGCTTCATAACCAATTCATTCAGAGCACTGTTTGAAAAACAGACTCACGTCTACAGCTCTAAGTGCAAAGCTCCTGTGTTCCAGTTTTACAGCAATAAGCTGTTAAAGGAAACAATATAAGCTATGTGTCTCCCTTCTAGGCCTACACTTCATGAAGTAGAAATAACAGAAAAGCAGAATTATCTAGAAAACAATGCATTTCTTTACTAAAGAAATTCCAGTGAGTGCCTGAAGTACTTTCCAAGGTTCTTCCACCTGCCTACAATCATAGGCATTTTTCTCCATTAACATTTACATATAAGTCCCTATATGTCCATTAACATTTACAGAGTTATGTTTATGCAGCCTCACAGGAAAGGAGTTCAAATTAGTTTTACATTTTAATTTGGTCATAATAAAATTAATGTGGCTTTGTGTAACTACCTATACTACTAAAAATGGAAGTCTTAAAAGAAATTGTCAAATACTAACAGCCATCTGGGGACACTCACAATATCTAAGAGATTATATCCTTCCTTTAACAGTTTGTGCAATAGGGGTGTTGCCCTATAGGCAGTTTATAATAAATTCAGTTCTGTGGGAATTCTCAGGTTTTTGAAGCTGTTAAACTAACCTACATATGCCCTTCCCTCCAGAACAGTGTTTCATTTTCCAGCTTTATTTTGGGCTAAATGATTCCCTTGAGTACTCCTACTGGACAACTGTATTCATTTCAATTAACAATTACCTATTTGCTAAAATTACCAGAATATACATTGGGGAGTAACTAATAATGAAAGCACACCTTCCAACTGTAATCTTGCTTCCTATGCAATTGCTTCCAATTGTAATCTTGCTTCCTATGCAGGAAAGCAAAGATTCAAGTAGAAAATGATAGAAGACTTGAGAATTATTTTCTACAACTGGAAAAAAAGTCCTGAATTTTTGCAATGCATAATACATTTACCACTGAGGGATCCCCAAGAACAATTTTACTCACTCACAGATTCATCAATTTACAAGCCAAACTTACCCACAATCTAAGTGCAGTGCACTATTCTTATAACTTGTCTTTTTTCTGATTTTCATGTTAGTTACGTTCTCAGTTTTGTGCAGTAAGACTGTGCAAATACTGGACAAGTAATCCACTAAGCAAATCTAAGTAGAAAGTTCTATCAAAGTTCTACCAAAGCACCATATATGCTATCAGAACAGCATGCCCTGAGGGGAAAAAAATACACCACTCCACCACAGGATTATGTGTTAGAGAGTCAAACAGAGTCAAATATGAAATGAAACATTTAGGACAGAGGAACACCGCTCAGGCTTCTCAAGGGCTGTGCATTTCCCACAGCCATCAGTCATTTCAACATGATGCATAATCTACACTGGCAAGTCCCTTAAACACTTAAAAGACAGGAAACTCCTGTAGTACCCTTTGAATTAGGAATCCAGTTGTTCAACGATAGCTGTGTCCTCCAAGAACTATCGGAGGAATAAAAGTAATACCATACTAACGTAAGTGAAAGGCAACTTCTATTAAAAAATGGAAAACCAATATGAAAATTCTGGACCAACAGCCTCCTGAAACTCTTAAATATGGCAAGTAGCTGGGAATCATGCCTATCAGTCTCTGAAATCCAGCCAAAACGTGCATGAATTAGAATGTTGTCTGAACAGCTACAGACATCTAGCTCAGCACAAGAAATGGGTTTCTCATCTATGATATTGACCTGATAGCAGATATGAAAGATAGCAATGATAGCAGAGGTGCTAACTGCACAATCTCAATAAAAGTAGGAAGATGAGACAATGCCACTCATGTACCACATTCTTTTCAGTCTCCCACTGACTGTCCTTTATTAGCTGCCCAGAAGAAAAAGTTTTGGCCCCTTGCTCTCATTGTAGCCCAGCTGCACAGCTGAAGGATGGTCATCTACCTCTTCAGAATCAAAGAACAAACTGCTCTCAATCTCTCTGATCCACGTAGAAGCTGTTCTTCCTGTGATCACAAAGTCTACAAAACATCTGTGTTTTCAGACAAAAAAACAAAAAGCAGATGTCATCCACATGAGGCAGTAGGAAAGACAAGACAGCAAGACAGACAAATGCAGCAAGATACAAAATTGTTCAAGAGAGCACCACTGTACTCTGTTCATAGAAAAACAAACAAAATCAGCTACAACCTAAAAAAACCCACAAAAGCAAGTTAATGTAAAAGTTTAAAACTGACTATTTCAGTATTATAACAAAGTAAAAGAGACTGAAGTAGTGCATATGTTCTCTAAAGCAATATGGTTTTAACTAAATTAACTTCCCCTTAGAGACCGATACTTTCCAACTCATGACTAAACACCAAAACTCATAGCTAAGATCATATAACTAAAACATACTTCAATAATGTTTAAGAATCAAGGCCTGCTTTGCAACATACATCAAAAAAAAAAAAAAAGAGTATAGCCCTTCTTCCAAATAGAAAGGAACCTAAATTATATGGCTGCAGTTACAAATACTTAACAGCTGTCAGGATTTCTTCAATTCATAGCAAATTAAAAATTGAACAAGCCAACTGATCCATACAGCATTTACAACTTTCAGTCTACTAATGTAGTTGCCCTTGGCACATTCCTAACACTAGGCAATTCAATTCTTTTTAGTGGATTAAGAGAGCTCAGAAGTAAAATAAATTTGAAAAATTAACTGTCAGAAACATCACGGTAGGATTTCCTTCAAAATTACTGATGCTTTCTTCCAGAAATCTGACTGAATATAACATGTATCTTTATTTCCTTTTGTTCCCAATGACATGTCTAGCCTATGAGGCAACATCATTCACAGCTTTAGTCCTCTTATTATAGCTAGCTATTTTCCCCCATTGAAGTAACTAGCTACATCAGCTTTCTACTTTTTACAGCTGATAATTCAATTCTTCTAGGCTTTTCCTTTACAAGACACTGCCATTAGAGCAATATTGCCTTTAACTCTCATAAATTGATTACCAACAATAAAACAATAAAATTACCTTTTAAAGAAATTAAAAGTATCAGTTTGTACAAGGATAGATAGAAGAAAAAATTAGGTCAATCAAACTAGGTCATCCCTTCACACCTCTACTTATCTGGCATGTATTGGGAAACTTATTTCTCTATCTTTTTAGCTATGGAAGAATTTTTTCATTCTAAAGCTGATGGCAAAAGGGTAGCTAGAACAAGGCCCTCAGAGATATAAGCAGCAAGTTTCCTATGCAAACCTCAAAGTGACTGAAACATCCTGACATTAGTATTCAAAGATACTTTAGAGTAACACTTCCCAACCCAGAATAATGGTCCTAATGTCCATTATTCACTGTGCTCTTCTCCTTTTACATCTTTCCTTACCTTGCTGTTGCACTCTCAGCTTCTCTAGTAAAGCTACTAGCTTTGTACTTGCACCATCTCATCGGTATAGGGTCTGAACAACAATTTTGAAACAATTTTGTTTCTCATGGATGGAGAGGGAGGAACTAAAGACAGTACTCTAATATAGCTCCTCTCTGGGACTCCTGCTTCTGGATCAAAAACTCCACAGCCAAACCAAAGTGCTCTCCTTGAATACATTCTGAATGTTGAAATTTGAACAATTAGTTCCTAAGTCTATACTAGCAAGGTTTTGCCAGACGATGCAGGAAAACAAAGAGCTTAATCTCTTTGCAACATCCACATGCTAGTTAACAGAAATAGAAATGCACATCCATGCTTCATTAAGGGCAAGTACTCACAGCTAAGTTATCCAAGCCTGCACTGTGGCAATTGTGGAGTACAACAGTCTGAGGAAAGCACCAGGATGCAAACACTGCACTTCCTAAAAGCACAAAGAGCTTCTGCTCTACCCATTTAATTTGTGCTTTACTCAATTCCATATCTGACCTTTAACACTGGTGCCTCCCCCTAAATGATAGCTGACATCTAGCTTCTGATTTCAATTCTACAAACATGTACTCAAAGTATTACTATTGTTTCATCTTTTCCTAACACTAAGAAGTGCATTATTTTCTTTATGCCAAAATTTCCTGTGCACCAAGCATACTACGATACAACTGTAGCAATACATAGCAGAATCCACAAGTCTTAAACAGAAACAGTGAAGAAAATGAAACAGGATTTGTATTTTTTATAAATCATTGGCTTTAAGATGAACTTAAAAAGCCTCTGACTTTTTCTGCACTTACTATCAACAATCATATACACATTAGATAAGCAGATACTCAGATTAACTTTTCTCTGCTTGCACAGCTTGTAACTTCTATTTAGCGTAATAATACCAAGAAACCTATTGTAGTTTTAAGGTAAATTATGTATGCTCTAAAACAAGAAATTCTTACTCTAGCCATTAGTCACACATATATGCAGAGCAGTATACAGACATACATCCAGATACATATATATGCATATGTATTTCTCCATGTATACATATCTACAGAAATAGAGGTTAGGGACCAGGGTTGATAAACTATGGTCACATAAGACATCTATATATAGGTACTTAGGTGTATATCTATCTCTATGTATGTATAACTGTATACAAAAGGCACTGTAGGATTGCAATCAGAATAAACGCAAAGTATGTATTTGACATGCCAAATTATTTGGAATATACGTAGTATGCCATATTAACATTTGCTCCTGAACAATTCTATAATACTCAGCAAAATCAGTACACAACCCTTTACTCCACAAGAACAGTAGACTTACACACTGCTCTCTTTAGAGAAAGAGCAAACAGAACTTACTACTACACAAGCTATTTGACACAACCCAGATCATTGCCTAACTGACTTTAGTTTCATATGCCTGAAAGAACTACTGCAGTTTTCGGCAGAGTTTGGAAGTTCTAATACCCCAAAGTCACTACAGCAGCTTTGTGATTGTATTCAACTGCCTCTGAAAATTCAGAATGATATCTTTGAAACAACAGGAACAACACTCATTTCCTCAGAAGGGGACAAAAAAGCCACATATTTAAAATTAATAGTTATTCACAGAAAGTTGTGGTTTTGTATAACATTTAAAAAACAGTATTTCACAAAATTTCTGAAGTAAAGGGTTACTGAAATTAATATTCAGTCATATTACTCTAATCAGATGTAGTCTGTGTAAATGAAGCTTTATGAATGGCCTGGATGACTATCACTGTTCACAATGAAATAATCAAATGAAAAGCATCTAGTTAAAATACAGTTCATGAAAATAAAATTTTAAAAAATGCATTAACGCTCCAATTAAAGCATAATATGGAAGATCAGTAGTAACAGAACCATTTTTTCACCCTGAAATTATAAAAAGGCTCAAAGCAGATCTAAAATGACAGTTGCCTATGACCTATTAACACACCTCTATGAGTAGAGCTTCTGTTATAATATCTATACAACATATGGATCACTTTTTCCAAGGCAATTACTCTTTCTTTCACATTGAATGGTAGAGAAGTGCTCAGAACTGTTGATGTTTGTTCAAAAGCCCCAAATTCACAAGAATTTCATGCAAACCTATATTTACACCAACTAAATCCTTTTTGTAGGTTTCAAGAAACAGTTTACTATCTAATCAATTCTACTAAAGTGTTTTTCCTAGTTTAGCCTTAACAGATGAAAATTATTTTCTTGAAAAGACAGTGTGTATTTCATAATGCTTATGATAAAGCATAAGTTGAGAGTTCACATTTCAAAACATACACTGTAGGTATGAAACTCATTAAGCAAATACTAGAAATATCATTTCCAAAAATGTCCACACTTTTTTAAACTTAAAAATAACCACAAAGAGATATAATTTCTTCTCTAAATGTCCAGAATGTAAGATTGCCTTATAAATTTGAAAAACGTCTTCATAGATTCTCAAGAGGTGTATTAATGGTATTTGAATCAAAACAGCTTACACCAATGCACATTAATGCACAAAGTTAAGAAGAGCGTTTCCCAGGTGCTATGGTTATGGCTGAATATAGTATTTGTTGTATTTTTAATGCTATTTCAGAACATACAGGAATTCGAACAAAATCCGTGTCATGATTGCCATTAGTACATGGACTTTCACTATGTATCTTAGTAGTCTTCATTAGTGGTTTAGCATAGTCTAGATAGTTAATTCATTTTTAGCGGCTTAAGTATTTCAGAGAAGGTGCACTTCCCTAAATAAAAAAACCTAAAAACAAAAAAGCAAGTTTTCTACCATCTGGCCTAGCACTGCATATGATATGACCAGCTGAGCTTTTATCCTCAGAAGTCAAGCAAATTCCACACCCTCTTTTTGTAAAAATGAATTTCAGAGAAAAACGAGGTAGAAGTACTTAAAATGTTTTAAAATAAAATCAGCAAGAGGTTAAAAGCACAGAAACTACCTTTTTACCTGTTTCAAATTAATGACCCATCCAAACTCCCTTTCATGCTTTAGAAAGCAGCATATCAAGTTCTTTAGTATCTCCAAACCTAAAAGTTTCAGTGTAGGTGGATTGACCAGAACACTGACACACAACATTCAGTTGTTTGAATTAGTTATCAGTGCCCTCTTGAATGAAAGGTATAAAAAGATCTGAGACTAGATGTAGGTACCTAGTAACTCCTTGAAAAGTTGTTCAAAATCAGTACTATTACATTGATCATCTAAGGCAGCATCATTTTGACACCACTACCTCCAGACAACAGCTGAGAGTCCCCTACACAGTACCCAGTGCAAAACCCACAAACAGTTCCAGCCATTCTGTGTTCTGTGACAACAGATTAGCCAGAGATATAACCCAGAAGATTAAGCAAGATTGCCATAAACCACAAAAAAGTTGAAACATGGCATATGAATTGAAGGTAAAGCTTTACACTATTCATGTATTGATTCTCCTATAACAATGGCAATCTACATCAGATGAACTACAGAAACAAGAGTATCAGAATGCTTTGGTCAAGATTATTGTGTAAGAATTACACAGTGTCTTATAAGCAGAAAAAAATTCACTTTCCATCTTCCAGTGGAATATGTTTCAAGGCATGTCAATAGCATTATTACATAGCAATCTTAGTCATCGACACTACGAACTTTCAGACTGAGTCTACACGCATATGAGTCTAGCTTCTCTACCCTCTCTTCCGGCACTCCCTGGCATCTATCAAGTGCTTTTAGTTCATTCACTCAGGCCTATATATCCTTGTATAATCCTTGTATGGGTAGGATGAGCTCATTAGCCTTCTGGCAGTCATCCTAGGAGAGGGACAACTGTGATTCCAAACCCGGGCAGATGGAGCTCGTTTAGCCCTGTAAGGCCTTCCAGCTAAGAGGTTAAACCTCCCTCCTAAGGACTTCACTGCCAGCATCCAAGCTTGCTAGACCCTGACAGATGAACCTTAGGACTAAAGGGTGGGTCCAGCTCTGCGCATGCTGTGTCTCACCTAAAAAAAAAAATCCATAGCGCAGGCTCGAGGGTGCTATCTGCTATCCTCTTTTTATCAGCGCGCTTGGAAAAGGCACTGGTGTGAAGCGTGGATGGAGCCCTCCCTGGATCTTTGTTTGCGAAGCCTAGCCACAACGACGACGACGACGACATATAATTCTATAAGTCTATTACTCAACATATCCAAAGGCAATAAAGATGTGAAAATTTAAAAAATTGTTTTCAACTGCATTCACCTACTATTCCATTCCTATTTTTAGGCTCCATTTTGACTTGGAAATGAAGTGATGAGTAACAGCAATTCCTATTCCACAAATTTGTGACTGCTTAGCAGCAACAATACATCCTGCACTTAAATGAGAAAATACAACTTCCCCTCTCTTCCTCTCCCAAAAATATCTCTACTAAATCTTAAAGAAAAGAGAATATTGAAGCTTTTCACCCCTTTTTACCTTGCTTTTCTTCTCCTTTTTCAATAATTTTAAAGAGCATCTAAGTATGGCTCTGTTAAAAAAAAAAAAAATCACACCACCAAAACACATATCCAGAAAGCAAGAAAATATCCCAGCCCATTCATAGTGAACATGTAAATAAATACTAATTATGAGTCCTTTTTTCCATACTAATATATATATATATGCTTTCATACACAGAGGTGAATATTGACAGTAATGTGAATATTAAGGCAAAGATCAGCAGCCTAGTTTCCCTATAATTTATTATGAAAAAATCAAATATGAAATTTTTTAATAGAAAGTGTTAAAAGAACAAAAGAAATTTTGATTTCAATTCTTTGCGAAGCATTTCACACTGTTTCAGGTAACACCTTTCTTCTGAAAAGCATCACCAATTAGTTCCTAAAACCTTATTTCTCTTTTTTTTTTTTTATAGCAGCATTCTCTTTCCTTGCTGCCCTATGAAAGCACTGGGAAAGCTTACTGACTATACAGTTGAAAGCTATACAAACAATATGCTGTCAAAGACAGAAATTGAAACAAAAGCTGTTTTTCCATACAGAGGTGCTACCACTCAGAAGAAAGGATGACAAAACTGTTGTATACCATTCAACTACAGCAAAGCTAAAACATCAGGCTATTTATCAGATATGAAATGGTAGAACTGGGTTACAAGATCTAGTGTTTAATAGAAAGGCTATTAAACAATCCCACATTTTCCACTAGTCAAGGCCGCCCCTTCTGTAAAGTACATACAGTTTATGTGAACAAGATTCATCAGTACAAGATGTCAGTTTGTGTTTAATAAAACTTATCACTTCATGAGACTGTTCTGTCAAAGCAGTCAACCTTTAAATTGTCATGTGAAGATGCTCTGTTTAGCAAAACAAACAGATTTAGAAGTGTCCTATCACACTCCAGCGCCATTCTTCATTTTACATATTTCTCTCTTCCTTTCCCACACACTCACATGTTCCAACAGCATACTTTCAGTATTTGCAAAATCCTGCCCGAAGAGCGTGGCCGATTTCCCACGGGCTTCCACCCCACCCTGGATAAACTCGTTACTTCCCAAAGTCCACTCCACTTCCTCTTCTTTCACCCCTGGACCTGCCAGCGCTCCCAACGCCCCTCTGCTTTGCGCAACATCCGCGGCCTCCTCCCCACATTTCAGACAATCCCTGATGCGACATTTACATTGAGATTATTTTTTTTTGTTGTTGCTGTTGTTCCCAGACCACTCGCAAAGACTGACAGTTTAAAGGGCTAACGATGTGGTTTTAATCCCAAATAGCACCAAATAAAAAAAACACGTATATGGAGGTTGCTAACCCACTCATCTTCAGCTCTTCTATGGGTCAAGCTGTATTTTGATATCAAGTATTTAATCAACATTGAAAAGTGCCAGCAACGTCTGCCCAATCAAAATTATTGTTCACAGCTCAGACCATCTATTCAAAAGATAAATCTCCCCGAACATTTTAACAGCCTGATTAAACAGCTAAAATAAACCAGGAAAAGAGCTAATTCTCCAATAAATTCTTCTCCTGAGCACACACGTTAACCAAAGGCTGACTGTGAACTGATCTTGGAAGGAAGAAAGGACGAGGGATACAGGCAGGGCTGCGATGGGGGATGGGGAGCGAAGGGAGATGTTAGGAAAGATGAATATTCCTCCAAGGACTATTCATACGTTTAACACACCTCCTCGGAAAGAAGAGAAATACCAAGCAAGCGGCTACCGGAGCAGATAAAGGGGTAATGGAAGGAAGGGGTGAGTGCCCGATTATCCCCAGATGACATTATACATGGCAACCCTGCGAGGAAAGGGGCTGTAAGGGAGAGGAAGCGCTAACAGCCCTCCCCGAGCTGCCTCTGTCCCCTTTATCTGCTCCGGGAAGGAGGGCGGGGGCCGAGGAGGCTCCCGTTTAATTTTACAACAGCCGATCACCTACCATCTCCTCAGGAGCTGAGTAGGGCCGGGGCAGGGGGTTGCAGTAACAAACCTTCCCAGGGAATGGGGGCAGGAAGAAGGGTAAATCAAGGCGGCTACCTACACCTCGCCGAGCTCAAAAAGTGGTGGGGGGCACGGGAGAGCCGGCCGAGCTTCAGGGCTACACAATAGCACGTCACTCCCTGGGAAGCGATGCTTCCCTCTGACGCCCCCTTACCCGCAGGGGAATGGGGAAGGGGCTGCTGGAGCACCCCAGCACCTCGGCCTCCCGGCGGGACCACCCCCCTTCCGCCCTGAGGGGAGGCAGGAGCCTTTCCTCCCCACCCCTCACCCTCACCGCGTCGCCGCCGCCCCTCACCATGAAGTCGCTGGCGAAGTTGTCCTCCCCATTGTGGTCCGTGTCCTTCATGGCCTGGACTCGCTTAATGAATTTCCTCAAGATCTCCTCCTGGCTCATCCTGTCCCGCCGCCCGCCCTGCGGAGCGGGAGCCCCAGCCCCGGCCACCCGTCTGCTCTCCGACTCGAGCTCCCTCCGCCGCACGAGCCCGTCACCCGGCTGCTTTTCCTGCCTCGTCTCGCCTCTCCTCTCCCACCACCCGGGGCCTGCCCCGCGGCCTGCTGGCGCAGCGCGGCTCCCCACCCCGCTCACTGCCGCTCGGCCACCCGCTCCATCCTCCCCTCCCTCCGTCCGACCCTCCCTGGACGCCGCCGCCGACACAGGGACACGACAAAGTCCCCACCTCCTCCCCCCGCGCAGGCGCGACTCTCACTCCTCCGGCCTTTCCTATACCCGCCCCTCCTCGGGAACAGGCCCCGCCACTGCTTCCCGCCCATTGGCTTCTCTGACAGCTGCCTCGTCCTATTGGTGAACGCGCAGGCTAATCACCGACTGGCCCAGCCTCGAGGGAAAACTTCGTTGTGTTCTTCGCCTCGCCCCGCTCTGCTAGCCCCTCCTGTTTCCCACGGATGGGACCTTCCGAAGGGTGCCCAATGGAGCTCTGGAAGGGACCACTTGGAAGGCGGGGGAGGGAGGAAGGGAAGGGAGCGGAGCGAAGTGAGGTTTCCTCTGGCTGGAGTACAATGGGACGGCGGTGGGTGCCTAGAGCTCCGCGGCCGGGAGGTAGCGGCTGTGCTGCGGCATGTCGGGACGTGTAGTCACGCCAGCTCTACGTCCCCCGCTCTCGGCGGCCCGCGGTGGGGTGAGGGCTGTGGGGCTGGGGCATGTCGTCTTATCGCGAAGCGTCCCGCTGAAACGCCCGCAAGAGAAGGGTTCCGTCCTCGGGTGGGAAGCCCGAAGTCGTGGAAAGTGCCCGGGGTGGGGGGGTGTCCTGCGGTAGTGATGACCGAGGCGGGACGAAGGGCTCCCCGCTGTGGTAAACACCGGGCGGCGGGAAGATGGCGGGAGGGCCGCGACAGGCCTGGCGCGGAGTCCTGACCGGGGACTGCTCCCTCCGGGTACAGATAGGTACCGGGTAGAGATAGATACAAGAAATAAAAATGTCCGCGGGCGAAGCTGAAACGCGGAAGCGTTGCCCGTCGGGATGGCTTTGGGTGGCAGTAAGTGACACCACGGAGTCCGGTGCAGGGCTGGTTCAACACTTCTTGATGGGAAGAGGGTCCCATCGCTCGGCAGGACTGCAGCGGGCATGTCTTCAGGCACCTCGGGCCTTCCTGCTAGAAAATATTTTAAAATCTCTTTTTTGCCTTATGTTTGATGTTTTGGCAGTATCAGAACATGATAAGCCAGCATAGTAGTAGTGTTTTTGCCTTTCTTCTATGTGAAAAGGATAAACATTAAAACATCTTCATGTTTGGTGTCCTAGTTACATTTATAGCTTCTGCTTCAGCAAAGCAGAAGAGGTATATGTATGGCCTTATAGCATAATAACTGTACTAAGTAAAGTCTAAAAGTCTAAATTATAATTTGATTGATGAAGAACTACACAACCTTAACTGATGTAGTTGATCCAATAAAACTTTGTTATGTAGACTAATGTTAATGGTCCATGCTGAGAAGCACAACCTGGTTAAGGCACTCCTACCAAATCGCCCAAATCACCTTTTGTTTCTACCCATTGTAGTACCAGCACAACTGCTTATTGGAGGATACATCAAACGAGCTCAGGGAACTGATTCACCTGAAACATAAGCCCATAGAAAAGCTTTGCTTTTTCTTCACGGATGATTCTATTAAGCTGGCTTTGCTACCAAAACAAACCTACATAAAAGCTTGGTCTTCCTGTGCTGGTGTAAGATACTAATGTTTAGATGTCTGCCAAAGATTACCACCTCTATAGTAGAATTAGCAAAATGGCATGTTACCACATTCAGCTTAGTTCAATGCCCATCAGCTTATCATCTTCCTAGCAAAAGCAACTTTTGAGCTATGATGTAGGGCTGAAATGTAGCTGCTGGTGCATGGCCACACATTTCCTTCTGCATTTGCTACAGAAGCAGTCATCTCTGCCAGAGGGGCAGGTTGGAAAGTTGAGAGGTTTAGCATCCTCACATGATTTTCTGCAGAATTCTGCCTCAAATAAAATGGTTATTTTTTAGCAATTGAACCTCTTGGAGCCTAACGTTGTCATTATTACCTTCCACTGAAAGAACTTAGTTACCTGTCTGGCCTCATTCATAATGTATCACTGTTGTATTAAACTTGTAGACCAGTGAGTGTAACAGTGACCTTTCATTTGGGTTAGCTGGTAAGAAGGATCTACAGTCTCAGAAGGGAAAAAATCAGCCCCTCAGACCAGGCGTGTGTCACTAGCTGAGACAGAGACATATAGGAAACAAAGAAATTAGAAATGACGGGGTGGAGAACTTTGCTTAGCATTGTTTGCATATGCATGGGTACCTGTGGGAGCTGCCAGACAGTTCTGAGCACAAACCCAATAGCACCAGCTATACCTCCCTCAGCATTGCAAATGATGCAGGAAGATGTCTTGTCTTTGTGCTGTGAACAAAGAAACATAAACTTTCCACAGCAAAAACAGTGCTTTAACCAAGACTTTTGATCTGAAACTCAAACTATCTGGGTTAAACCCAGAGAGCTGACCAATACAGCATGTGTGCATGAGTGTGTATTGGTGTAGCTGTAGGAGAGAGGCGGAAAAAGAGAGACAGGGCAAATTACTCACCCGACAGATGGAACAGGAAGTTGCAACCAAAATGTGTAGAAGAAAATTGTGGTTGTGTCTTAACAATCCATACAAGTATGGTCCTCAGAGAAAAGCAAGTAATTACGTGCAACTTCTTTGCTGTTTATCTCATTTTGCCTTGCCATGCACTACTCCAGCTGCTGCAGGGAAGGGAGACAGCCAGTTTTTTCTGCTCAAAGGTGGCTTTCCATGTTCCCACCATGATTTCACCCAGTCAATGGGCAAGTGCACCAAACATCAGAGGTTTCCCTGAATACTGAGATGGAGCACAGGCTCACCTCAAAGCTGTTTGACTGCACTGTCTGTGTGGCTTGGAGGCATGTTCAAAACCCAGAGTGTAGCTACCAAAAACTGTGTTCCAGAAAGAAATCAAAGAATGGAGGTGAGAGGGAAGGCTGAAAGAACCCTACATCTCTGAGTAAGGGCATCATCTGCTATGGTTTGATTCCTTCTTTGTCCAGCAAAACCAGACTTTGTGCGTACCTTTTAATTTGGCATGACTGATAGCTTACTTCATCACAAATTTCTTCTCCCCTTTGCAATAATCTACAAACTCTTAGAATTTAACTACCTATTTGAAGTAATTTATTCATTTCAGTGGTGTGTAATTATTAGTATATTACTGTAATCATAATTAAATTGTGGACAATATATTCTGTAAATGAAATCTCAATTAATTTTATCCATACTGAGAGTCTGAAAAAATATTTTTTGTAATCAAAATTATTTAGGATAACAATGAGATGCTAACATTCGTAGGTTCTGAAAAAACTCTTGAAATGCATTTTAAGTGCATTTGTTGGGAGCTTTCTAAAAATGTGGTGTTTCAATGGAAAACACTGTTTCTGTAAAAACAATTTCCACAGGAAACAATTTTGCCAAAGTTTTTCAGCTTTCTGACAAAAAACAATGCACATGCAGAAATGTCTTTACCATTGAAGACAGTACAACTTGGGATAGGGACCCAGCCCATGAAAGAACTGGAGCGTGGAGTATAAATGCCAGGAAGCTGTTGAGCAGCTGAAGGGTACACATAAAAACTAAGTCCAAATGAAACATTTGTCTTTGATCTGACAAACGGAAAAGCAATGTGTCTTTCCACAAGTTTCAAAATGTTTCATGCTGATTGAAAATAGTTAAATGTAACATTCAGGAATCTCAGCCTCAAGTACTATGTTGTATACTCTGACCCACCAAACATTTTGGTATTTAGTAACTTTTGTTTCTGAAGAGGATAAAAAAAAAATCCTATTGGGTTTTCTGGCAGCTCCTTGGTTACAATTTGCCCACTTAGCTTATAAGCAACAAAGTAACCATCAGGAATCCCCCATGAGTGCACAAAATACTCAGTTTGAACACGAAGGACGTTGTGGACAATAAATATGAGGAAGATGCATTGTATCCTTTGTATACAACACATAAATTGAATTTCTAATTTAAACCCAAAACTAATCTCATTTTAAATGAGTCATAAAGAGCTGATCAGTGTCTGTATAATATGTTCCATTCATACTAATTAAGTGCCATGTGACTGCTGGATTTCTTGATATTTGCCTCTATTACTCTCTGTTAGGCAGTGACAGACTCTTGTAATTACCAATGAAAATACTGCTAATACAATTTAATTTTGTGTGACTTGCTTAGTTTTTATTTACATAGTTACCATCTTCTGGGATTCATTGCACTATATTGCTAAAGCACTTTAAGTATGACTTTTCTTATACAGCTAATAAATATTTTAGATCACAATTACAGAGTTTCATGATTAGTGCATAATTTGGATTCCTCTCTAACTGTAACATAGACACACCACCCCTCATAGGCACAGAGTTTCCATACATAGAAGAAACTTTTTCTTGATGGTGTGCTTACTGTGGCAGCATTAAGGTTTAAAGTGGGGTTTACACATTGCTATTGTGCATTGCTAACCTGCTTTGCACTTTTGGACACCAGATAAGGAAAATCAGGAGCCATTTTCAATCAGCATCTTTTGACCTTCTTAAAATTGGATGTATGATTTCTGAGGTAGGAATATTTCTCTTTTGTGAGTATGCTATACATTTGACACAATGTGACACAGCTCTGGTTTGCTGCCAGCAGCTGCAGTGCTGCAGTGGGCTGCTCTGGGGGAACCTCATTTGCCTCACTGTGACAAAGCTTTCATCGAGGGTATTCCCCAGGCACAGCCCAGCACATCTGAAATGGAAATACCAGTAGCAGAAGGTAAGCCTGTGCACAGGGCATGTTAGGTGTTTGTGCTCTCAAATATCTGCCTGCAAGTACCAGAAAAAGCATCATTAAAAAAAATCAGCATGTTTAAAAGACACAAGGGAAAAATCTGGGTTTTCTGATGGGAGGTGCTAATTCAAATTTGAATTTGAAAACAGATAATTGAACAAAAACTAAGGCTGCAGTATCCCTTTAAAAAAAAATGTTAAAAAAAACCTGCATTAATGAATCCAAAAGATGGGCAAAAACTGAATGAGCTTCACATCATTTGTACTGTTTTGTTTTGTATATCAGCCTCAAGAATGAAAGAATCCATTTGCTACCAGTGCTCTTTCAAGGTTCTTATCCATTAGTGTAGCAATATCCATATTATCTTTAAACTAACCTCAGGCTAATTTTTGTGTCTATTTCTATATTTATAGATATGAAATAAAATGTTTCCATGTCTCTAAGACACATCTTTACTGAAAATAAAACTAAAAATTGCTAGATGAAATCAGATCCCAAATGATTCAGCACTGCTCTTTTACCTGACATTATCATTCTCTGGATGCATAGACTATTCCATTTGATTCTGAAATCTTATTAAAATAATAATAATAAGGACTGAGACCACTGCTACTAATGCATTAGATATGCTGGTGAAACTGAAATCCCTCAGAGTTCCTCCTGCAAAATGCTCACTGTTATGTCCATTAGCAGCTGTAATGGTCAATTCAGATTCTCAACTACTTTGCAGATTTTTTAAAAAATTATTTTTAATAGTCCCTAAAGGGAAATGGTCAGCTTTATAGTTTGAGAAACAAACCTAGATGGAAAAAAACCCACAAATCCCAAAACCAACAAAAAACTCTACCAAAAAGCTGGAGACATTCCTTCTCCTTAAGCCCAAGAAAACTGTACTATAGGGACCCACCAGGTCTGTTTTTATATTACCTTCAAACAAATATGGGTACAGTTCTGACTTTACTCTCTATTGAGTTTCCTCCCACACTTCAGTGAGAGGTTTGCTGTTATATCTGTGCACATTTAACAAAGTGACATAAGCCCAACTTATACTGCGTTATCACAGAGCACAACAATAGTTCTATTGTGTAGGGCAGTTCTCCTTGGAGGTGGAAGGAAGGCTGCACACAGGCTTCCAGAGTGGTCCAGAAATATGGTGACACTAGACTGGCTCATGTAAACAGGAAATCAAACCAGGATGTAAACTGGACTGCTTCCATATTCAGTAATACTCAGCTAAAAATAAACAAGTTGAATAGGGGTAGGAAATCCAATTCTCTCTGTAAACTTATTTTTCAACTTGAATCTTTCAAGACCTGACAGAAAAATTCAAATAAAATGAGTTTTAGTGATGCTAAACTCATGTTTAGTGTTGCTACACCATGCCAGACAAGATTTCTAAGAAAGAAGATATATTCATGAGCAAACAAAAGGGTGGTAGTCGTGCTTGGAGTATCTTCTTTAATTTGGAGTGAACATAGCTTCTGTGATTGGAAAGATAGGTTTTATATAGTTGGTTATCTGCAAATGAGCTGCCTCTTTGTCTCTCTTCAGTGGAAGGATCCCTTCTCATTTTTCACATCACAAGTTACATTTCCATAATGAGAGGCGGTTGAGTTCACAAGAACACTCTCAAATGTCTGTGGTTTTACCAAGCTGATCTTCCTGGTCTTTATTACAGATGTGAGTGAGGCTCTCGAATTCACAGATGTGGCTTTGTAGTGAAGTAAACCAAGATAGGGTCTTAATCATCTTCATTTGCCTTTGTGTTTGCTTTGCTGTTTCAACATAGTTTTCGAAGTCCATTGACCTCTGAATAATACAGCCTGCAAGCATGTCTATGAAGCCTCCATACCTTTCAAATATTTGAAATTCCTGAGATATTTAATGTGTTCTGTTATCTGAAAAAACTTTATCATAGAAGTTGTTGGCTAATGCTGTCCTGTTGTGATTCATTTACTTGCTGAGTAATGAATTACTTAGCTGAATTTCTTTAATAAAACTTGTGCAATAGTCAACTCTGAGCAGATCCTGGTCACCTCTATGTTCAAATAACTTTATTACCAAATGCTTCCAGGCTTTGCTAGCTGCCTTACAAATGAGCACAGGCTTATTTTAAGTTTAATCTTAATATTCCCTACACACTATAAAAATATTTTTTTCTGTTTCTGCCTTGGATTGGATTTCATTTTTTATTATCCTTGCATATTCTTTGGTCAGCACAATACCAGCATGAGTTCTGTGGGATCTTCCCCAGATTGATGCATTTTCCTGAGAAGAAATGTTGCCTTTTCTTTTAGGACTAGTCCACTTCCTACAGGCAATTATCTGTTTTTATTTTAGATGTCTGTAAGAATTTATGAAGTTTTCTACTAACCATCCAGGATTTTTTTTGTTTTGTTAAAAGCATAGCATTGCTTCTTTCTAGGTCTGATAGAATATTTGTAGATTGTGGTAAGTGTATTGTGCTCTTGCTTCTCTTTGGTCTTACATCTTTTACATCTTCTCATACTCTGAAATGGCCTAAGTGAGACTTTTATTGTCAAAGTGTGATGTAGCTACTGAATTCTGATTGTTTAGTGACTGTATGTTTGATGCAAAGAAAAATCTGCCATCAAAATTTGCTGCAAAAATGCTTATTAATGGTTATAATATTCCCTGTGAGGTTGATGCTGTTCTGTAGAAGATTTCCTACTGACTACAGTGAGCATGAAATAAAGCTAAACCATCCCATTGCTTCTTTGTTTTGAGAAGCAAAGCCCATTTCAAGCAGGAAGAATTTTTCCATGAACTCAATGCCATGTTTTGGGACAACCAAATCTCCAGTTCTTTACTCTGGAAAACTTCCATTGAAAATAACATCTTAAAGCTAGGACTGCAAAAGACCAGTAAATACCTAACCTTAACTATTAAAAATACTGCTTCAAAGTAAGGAAAAGAAAAGCTGATCTGGCATTTTATTAAACTTTATTTCATTTGTGAAAAATGTAAATGAGCCGTGACAAAAAAGTCAAGGCTGACATTTTATCTACTCTTCCTCCTCTTCTTACATATTTTTGCATATTCCATATAACTTCTTATCAGTTCATTTAAAAAAAACCCAACATATTTTCCCAATGTTTTGACTCAAAACTTTCATGCATGCACTATAATTTGCACATTAAAAGCCAATTTACAATGCAAAATTTCATACTAATTTTTATATACAATCCAAATTGCCAGAACAATGATGCATGGATTAAAAAGGTTGCATTTTGAAAATGTAATCTTATGTAGGCAATAGATTGTTATTGCACCTACAAAAGAGTATTATGAAACAGTGAAACATGTCTCACAAGTCACAGCAAAAGACACATTAGCACTCTAAACAGTACCTTGTTTGCCTGAAAATTAGCACTGAGAAGTTTTACTGGGAAACTACATGCTTGGGGTTTCCAAATGCAAGATGTGGAGTTACTTTGATTTTTGTGTTGTTTCTGGTCTTCTAACCCATATGGAAATACCTACTCAGAATTTTCTGGAAAAATCCCACAGAATTTTAAACAGAATACTTAGGTTTGCATGAGAATGTATGAAACAGACGAATATGACTGTGTTGCCTGGATGCCTTTGGGAAAGCTATCATCATTAGTTTGCAGTCAGGAATGTCATGTTGGATCTCAGCAGGGATGTTCAGAGCTGCAAGAAGGGTAAAGGAACGCAGAATTTCGAAGTTTGAAGTTTACACCTGCCCTAGTCACTTCTCAATTAACACCAGAGGATGATTTGTACAATGATCAAAGGTAGAATCTGACCAGCATTTAAGCAGTTTGATGGTACTGCAACAGAAGTATTATAAAGGTGTTATTGGCACAAGACCTAAAGAAAGGCAAAAATAATCACACTTTGGAGATCTCTGCTATCTCTGTCTATGGAATAAGATAGTGTGACATTAGCTCTGCAGCCTGGACAAAATGACTCACACGTGAGATTTTTCCATAACTTCAAGGTTAAAATAAATTACTTTTTGTTAATGATTCCTGAAAAATTCTGGACAGTCTGAATTTGTTGGTAGGCCCCACAAATATCCCTTTAAATACACACCCATTGATCAGTCTGTACATGGGATAATCCTGTTTCAAAGCGTGCAGGGAGACAGATGGGGACCTGCTGAAATGTACTTGCTATTTCTTAGAGTTAGTTTTGTTCCGCTGAGGTGCTCTTAAGCTTTTCCTGTCTTGAGCTTTTTACTATCACCATTTACCATGCTTGCACTAAGTTCCCTCTACATAGCCCAAGAGTAAGAGCATGATGACCACAGCCACTCTGCAGATCTACTGTTTGGAGATTTGGTTTCAATTTACACTGAGACCAAATGTTGGTCACTGGGGTAAATACTTTTTCTATTGTCAGCTAAAATCCACATTATGTAGAGAAAATAATATTTACCATTTACACAGCAGTTCATGTTTCTGAAATACTGAAAACATTTTAAATTGATTAATCCTGTCTGTCACACGCATTAAGGTCAAACTTGTTTTCACAGGCAGCAGTGTTTCTCAGGATTAACTCAGCAGAACTCAATTTCTCCAGCTTTAAACCATAATACAATTTGTCTTTTAGTGTTTACAAATATTTTAAAGTGGTTAAAACATTGACTCGAATTTTGCCCTGATCTGCAAAGCCGTGGTCTTAGCAGATTCCATAGTTGTAAGCAATGGCAGGATCTATGTGTTTTGAGGTTAAGCTTGTGTAAGGAGTTACTATGTTTGTGGGATAAAATTTATGCCTGAGACAAATTCACTGAACACAGGTATTTGCCAGTGCCCAAGGTCCTTACTACATCTGCCCTACAAGTGTAAAAATTCAGAGCAGTTACTGAATTTACTCATGGCTACACTAGTGTGTATAGATACAGATATATGCAAAGGAATATATATATATATATATATATATAGGATATATGCATAGGAATGCAAAGTTCCATTGCAAAGGAGCACTTGTAGGTTGGCACAGAGAGAGTGAGCCTACAGACAATTAACTGGGCCCAATGCTGCAAATCCTCATCCTACCAGTATTATTGCATTTTATCCTAAGGGACCACTGATCTCCTGAAATCCCATTCAGCTTTTCAGCACTATGATTCCAGAACGGCAGGATTGCCCTTAGACTGGTGCAGTGTAAACAATCCTGAAAGCAAATGACTAACCTGAAATCATTGTACAACTGAATAAATTTCAGAGAAAGGAAATGTCCTTAGAGTTTTCTTACTATTCTTTATCTCAAAGTTATGTATTATATTGGGTCAGCCAAGAAAACAAATGCCATGTTCTGATGCAATTCAGTCCTGTCTGTGTTGCCCACATCACTGTTTCTTTTTCCCTATCTTGATTACAGATCAGAGTAGTAGAGGCTTAAAATTGCAGTTGTCAGAACAAGAGGTCACTTGAGTCATTGCAATTTTCAGAAATGTGGCTTATGCCCTCAGAATGTTCTCTGGGAATGTTTTATTGTAAATGAAACAAATTTCATATCACCCTATCTTTGCAAGACTTTAGAAGAGCTGACAAAGTGAGATGGAAAAGCTCAAGGGTTTCTGCTTGAGTTTTTTGACTGCATAAACATTAGAACAATACGTTACTGGTTTGGTCAGTTTTATGGCTAACTGCCTGCACTTCTGGTAAAGAAATAAAGGACACAAACCAAAACCTGATGCCTTATTGCACTCGTGTTGTCTACATCACCCCTTCAGAGAGGGCAAATTCTTTTAAGAAGCAATAGCTTGGCCTCTGAACCAAATTCTGCACTGGTGTTACTCCTTCAATGTGTATAAACCTGACTTTCAATTTCTTCTGGTTTTGCAAATTTGTGGCTTGAGTTTTTACAGATATTTTTCGTGGTACAGATCACATTTGTCTGTAAAAATCCAAATTCTGACCTGAATGCAGTCCTGGCCATCTAATACTGTACAATTAAAAACTGAAAGCTGAAATGACACTTTTGAAAACACGCAGTCATTCTAAATCATGTTAGAGGAAACAGAACAAAAAAAGCTGCAAATGAACTTCACTTATGTTCCCCTTAAATCCTGATTTTATTCCCAGCAGCAAAATTACCTGTCTAGCTAGTGTCTAGAAAGCTAATAGCTGATTTTCAAATATGCACCCATACTTTGCCTGTAAGCATAATCTGAAAAGATGCAAATGGAATGCAAATGCTACAAACATTACATCGAATTCTGGTCCAAACCAAAACCAAATTAGATTCCAATTTTGCACCAGTAAATCCCCAGCACAGGTCAAAGGCACAGCCAGTAATCAGCAGAATAAAAGACTCTAGCTGAGCTCTAAGCAAAAGCTTTTCTGCCATAACCATACTTAAGCAGGAATAAAAGAATAGCATAAAATAACAGTAGAAAGCAAGCTACATTTATTCTCTAAATGGCAGACAAAATAAGTGCATAGTATTTGTGGTTCTCAAATGCTTCAGAGGATTGCAGAGTATTTAGTGGAAATCTTCAAAATTGCCAACTAAACTGATGGGCATCTTGTTTATACATGTTACAGCCCTGAAACTGGGCATTAAAATATTTAAATGAGGTTTTGTTGAAGTTTTTCACGTCCTACCAGTTTTAGACTAAACCAAAGTGTGGTTTATTGAAATTGAAACATTTTCCAGTCAGTCTGGCCTGCGGGAAAGCCTTAATTGACTTTAATTCAGGAATTGTTTCAATTTTAAAAAGTTTAAAGATGCTTCACTAATCATGGTAATTTATTTTTGCTACATGGATTTTTTTTCCCAGCTTTTATATTTATTAGTTATATTTCCAAGTCTCTAATATCTGCCTATAATTCTCTTTGCATTTATTCTGTATTCTAGATGGGAAACCTAACCAAAGATTGAATTACAGTGTTTAGAAAGTATGCTGTGAAACAGAATTCCTAGTAGCTTCAACTATATACTCATGGGGTAACAGCCACAGAAATATGAATCTAGCATCTGGGACAGTCTGAGACCAGTAAGCCAGTTAATTTACAACACCACCGTCTTCTCTATTGGGCAAATAAAAATAGAAGATACTGTGGTATTTACAGACCTTAACATACCTACTTATTACCATTCAAAGATACTCCATTTTACTCAAAGCTAATGCATGGCTTACAGATGTGCAGTTGTGCTAAAATTTGCAGCTTTATCTTTCAGGCCCAGCAGCAATTCCTCTGCTTTTCTGTTTCCACAGCACTTATACCCCTGTCTAGGCAAATGCCAACAAACTCATAAGAATAAAGCACACGTTTCCCTCACCTTTATAAATACAATTCACCCTCTCCGAATACTACGCTCAATTTAGTTCAGTAGCAGGCCAAGCTCATGGATGGTGCCAAGTACAAACTGTTTCTGCAGCGACTTTGCTGTCCCCATCAGTCTGCCATCCTAGACAGCTGCTACCTCCCCTAGGGCTAAAGCCAGCCCTGACAGGTACACAGGCAACAAAAAACCAACGTGTGAGCTACCATTGATAATTAACATTAGATGCCTTTTGTGCCTGTGGAAAGAAAACCACTCATTTACATGCCTTCATAAAAGATGCTTATGGGAACTAAAGGATAAAATGGAAATCAGAAGACCTAGGTGAGAATTTGACAAGCAAAGAGGCACTGACATAAGACAAATTACAGGGAAGTTTGTTACAATACTAAAGATACTAATTATGGATCCATAAGCCTCCCAAGAAAATAGAAACAACAATTACACAGAATAAAGCCTCTGTGTCCCATTTCAAATGTAATATGCCGTAACAGAAAAAACATAAAGAAGTGTAATAAGGATGACAAGAGGTAGGGGATTGATTTTACACAAAGAGATATTTAATAGACTCCTCACCTTGGAATAAGGATGATAGGTAAGGAAAACATGATACATTTATATAAAATCCTGATTAGAGAATGACTATACACTACTTTTCTTAATATATAAAATAAGTACATTGCACAGAATTATCAGGCAGGAGGATAAAATAAGATAGATGTTAATATAAACTGAAAAATTTAAAATACAGACCAGGGAGGATACATCCAACTATACCTTAAGAATGAGAAAGTTAATGAGCTAATTATCTAATAGTATTATAAGTCTGTAGCATGTGTATGTATCTTCAAAATTAAGATAAAATAAAGATTTCTAGGAATTATGAGGGTCTGTGACAAATTCAAGTAGTTGCCACAGTCTCTAATGACAGAGATCTAGCTTAACCATGAGCATGATTGGATAAAGAGCTCTGCTCATGTAAAGGAAAACCACGCTCCTTATCATCTAAGTGTGTTGACAAAAACAAAAACAAGTGTATATACCTTATTTCTGGTTTTGAAAGAAAGTTTTTCAAAGTCTCACTTCAGAAAAAGGGAAAGACTATATGAATTATCCAGAGCATGGAAAGATCTTTTCTGAAGACATATTTAAAAGATTAATTGTGATTAACCTAGGAAAGAGCACAGATGACTAAAAAGTACTATAGGAAAGATAAAGTAGGAGTTTGAATTTAATTCAAAGCAATTAAATGATGGCAGTTTTTTAAATAATTCTCTTTCTTACTTGTCTCTTACTTCTCATGTACCCTGTAATTAGATTGTGGATAAGAAAGGTCACTAAGCCCAAAAGTTAAAAAGGAATTAAATATTTCTATGGAATTTAAGAATGTGTAGAGTTCTAATTAATCCAAATACCCTGCATTATTAAATATTAAACTTTGAGGCATAAATCTGTCTCTGACTCTTAGAGATTGGAATGAAACCTTACATCCAAGACAGGTGCAGAATGTCTTTAGTTGACAACCACAGGACTTCTTGCAGCTTTCTCAGAAGCATGTGGAATTAACCACTTCTGAAGGTACAACAATGCAAGCCATATGCAATTTTAAATGTGTTTTCAATTTATGTACTCCTGCCATGACAATAACAACTAACAAATTACAAAGAAAATAAGCTATTGTCATACTGCTTTAGTGTAATCAGCTAACACTGCAACAATATCTGACTTAAAAATAAGTATATCTTGTTGAGAAAAAAAACCTGTTCAGTAAAATTTTTTATGAATCAGATTGCTTTCTTCTTAAAATACATACATTCTAAAAATCTGAATAATTCAATGCTTTCATTTATAGCTCTAAAAGTTGAATGCAGTTACACTCTGTTTATTGTTGCGGTACTGGAAGCAGAACTTAGCTGAATATATTTCCCTGCTTTTTGTATTTGTAACATTGTAAAAATAATATATGCATCCTTGAGACTTGATTTGGTGACATTTACCAAGTCCCACTGAACTGGGAACCAAGCCTGCAAAACCATACTCATGAGAATGCACTCCCCAAGTCATGTCAGCGAATAAAAGCTCCTCACATGAGTAAGGCTATAAGAATAGACTACAGGAGGTCAAGGTCAGTGGTGAGTTTTGGCTGAGTCAGGGTTGGAGGATAAGGTCCTTATGAAACCTATAAATAGTTCATTGTTAAAAGAAGTCAGATTGAATTCTTGAAAAAAGAGACCATTGCATGACTAATGACATACACCTACCCAACCCTCTCTGCATGTTAATGTGACATTTGTTTGGAACCAACACATATAACAAATACAAGATATTTTTAGGACCTTCCAGGGAAATGTATTTAAATTTTGAGAGAATACTTTGCATGCATTTGAAGTGTGGTACTGTATCACTGGAATGATTGTTGCAGCATACAAATATGGTATTAGAAACTAGTGGTTTCTATTGATTCTGATGGAAACAGGAAACCAGGCCAAGGCCAAGAGTGGGATTTTCTTGTCTGACATCAGCTAAGAGCTGATAATGACTTCTTGCAATGCAAAATGAAGTCAAAACTAAAAAAACACAAAGGAAAAAAAGGCAAGTTTCTAAACACCACTGACTAGTCCTAATGAGGCTATAGCTGGAAGAATAAACAGAGAGTAAAGAGCTCCTTCCACAGCTGTTGAGACAGTGTGTGCTCACCGAGCTTTCATCAGCACTAGCAGGGGTTAGTCTGTAGAAAGAACAAAGGATCCTCAGAGCCTGGGCCATGGAGGGAGAACTGGTAGAAACCAAAAGGCCACTTGATTGACAGTTAGGGACTTGGTTAGGTCCCATTCTCTTCCCCTCCCTTGCTTTGAGGAATACCTTAATTGTTTCAGAAGCCTCGTTGACTTGAAATAAGTTATTGGCTTGAGCATGTTACTGACTTCAATGGAGATATTCAAAAGGAGCTCTTCAACATGAGCATGAATAGCAAGATGGATTTTTTTTCCTTTGCAGTTAAAGACTATTTCCTATGATTAATTATTAAACAAAGCATAGAAAAACACATCCATGAAGCACTGGCATCTGTAATGGATGCTGACTGACTTCAGCAATGTAGCAACTGATAAATTTATCAATTTATGTTGATATTCTGTGATTAAAGATACCAAAAAATGTTATTCTCACACACTATTGCACCCTTTAACTACCAAAATATTGATTCCTAATTGCATCTTACTTGTGTTTCCTTGAGGTTTTAGTAAACATATTGACCACCTCCCTGAGGAAAACTGTTTATATATTTTGCATTTGACTGGCTGAAAACATTCTTCAAGGAAACAACTGTCTAGACATGATGACAATAAGACCTCTGTTGGTAGAATGGCGGGAAAAGAGGTCTCTCTCAGTAAACAGCATTTCCCAAAGAAATCATGAGCTGTTTGCCAGGCTGTCATGTGTTTAATTATTTCAAATACTCATTCATCATAAGATGTCTTAAGTATAATTGCTTGATGAGTAACACATCAATGATTTATGGCTCTGTATATTTTTTTTCCCATGAATGAAGCTTTACTCTGTTGAGAGAGCTGAAAGGTGTGTTACACCTGTCACTGCAGCTAAAAACATGAGGGAGATTCTCCCATTACTAAAGCAGGAACAAATTCCTGTTAAAAAAAAAAAAGATAGAAAAATGTAATCTGTCATTTTCTCCTAAGAGCTTTATTTTCACATCCCTGTGCCAGAAGTTACTCCATCAGTATCAGCTCCTGTTCCTGCACACAGCTTAAGCCTGGCTCTAGAAACCCAAACTAACTGAGCTGGATAATCAGAAAAGGAAAGAGTCTAAACAGAGAGTGAAAGTCACGATTTGGTTTTAAGGTGCAAGTACAAAGAAGCAAAAGTAAAAAATGGGTTATAACATTAATTTCACTTAGCAGAGATAAGAATGTGGGTTGTTTTTTTTCTCCATCTAGCAAAGTTGGCAGATGTTATCTTGAATACATCAGGCTCCCTATCCTAATTCAAAGCCTGCTGAAGAAAGTGCAAGGGTATTTTTTAGATGGTTATGGCTTTTGCATCAAGCTTTTAATTTGATGTATCAAGGTTGAGGTGGTATGATGCACCATACTGAGTACTCTGAATGAGTCAGTTTTGTGGTTTCTGAGGAATGTGTGGTGCTTCTAGGAATTCAACCTGGATCTCTGGGCCTGTAGATGTGGCCTCTAACGTGCAAAGCCAGACTGAGAGCTCAAGGAATAGTGAGTTTTACATAGATACTCCAGAGGAACTGCATTGTCATATGATTCTCAGTCTGTAAATATTAGATAATAATTCATCCATCACTTATGTGGGCTCTCTTTCAAGAACAATAATAAGTGATATGGTTGATTTTGAAACAAAAGAAGAGTGACAGTTGTTTGGGTTTTGTTTTTTATTTTTAAGGCAGGGCAATCCAACTAGGCAGGTATATAGAATTTTATTTCTCTTTTTCCTTTTGAGTACCTGCTGTTACAGGCAGAGTCTTTGTTACACACGTCCACATTTCTTGTTGTTTTGCTTTTACAGTAGAAGCAAAAATTCTGCCAGTTGGCCTCATCCTGGCCTTAAATGCACTCTGGGAACAAGAGATTTTCTCCATATGAAAATTTCCCTTTTTGCACATACTTACAGAATTAGTCATTTCATTGGCTTCATTTCACTCCTTTGCTTGCCTCTCTGGTTGTGTCATTCCCAAAACTCATAATCATGAATCAGCCCCACCTCATCTCTTAAACAAATGCATCCATCTGGGACCTTTTGCCTGTTAAATACTTTTGTCTCTGAAATAAATATTCCAGTCACTATTATATTCCAGTCAATATTCCAGTCAATATTTCATCATAGTGAGAATATAAGCTGAAATTCTTGCACAACCACTTGATACAGAGAGCTTCAAGAAAAATGCTGGTTATGAAACTTGTGATAAAACTGTAAAAGTTGATGGAGTTTGACAGAAAGTATATGCCTGCTTTGCATTTCCATTATCAACGTGTCTTTCATCTGCACTTTGCAGACGTACCTGATTCTCATCTGGTCTTTACATAAAAAAGCTTAGCTGTGAGAGAAGAACTTGATACTGGATTACCTCTTAAAACAGGCTCAAGCTGTTCTGTACTTGGTCTGTGTCTAGCCTGGTGTGTACCCTTATAGTCTATCCAATTCTACACCACTTTTAGCTGGCTGACATCAGCCAGTGCATGTCACGGAGTAGCATCTTATCAGGGCTACAAATATTTTCAAATGCTAAAAAAATCCTAAGCAAATAAATCACAAAACTCCCTAAGCTTCCACTAACCTTTACTTCCTTTGCTAGTATGCAGATGAAAGGCACGATCAGGCCAGGCTTAGTCTGAGAGGACATCCTGAGCTCTGCCAAAGCAGTTTGCAGAGAGACTGGATCTATTCAACGAGCCATTGCAAAGAGCAGTATCTCAGAACAGGGATGCTCCTGGAAATTCTGGAGAACACCTAACACTTCCCAGGGTCAATGCGAGGAGGTTAACAGATGACTGGGGCCTTCCGATCAGTGGACACCGGATGACTGAGGCTTGACACCAGACCTCACCCACAGGCAACTGTTTAAGGCACGCTGAGTCACTCCGTGAGCGAAGCTTCCAGCGTGCTTCGGGAGGAGGCCGGGACCCGGCTCCATGGGGCAAGCGACGACCTGCGAGTCCACCTCAAGCCCCCCCGGTCACCTGCGCGCAGGCTGTCCCCCGTGGCGAATCTCTAAGGCGCTGTCCCTGCTGCTCCCGTTCCCTAACAAGAAGCGGAAGACCGATGCACCTCTAAGTGGTACCGGTACTGCCGCGATCCTCCAGCGAACCCGCCCCGCCTCGTCTCGCCGCCGGCTGAGGGGGACGGACGGAGGCGAGAGCGCGCCCAGCCACTTCGCGCCTCCGCTGGCTGAGTGACACCTGCCCGCGCCCAATGGGCGCCGAGACAGCCCGAGCGGGCCTGCCTACGGGGGCCGTGGCCGTCCCGTAAGGGCTGGTGCAAGTGGGGTGGGAAGGTCTGGCTGCTGGAGCGGTGCGTAGTGGGGCCCGCGCTGGTCCAGTGCACCGCCCCGCGTCCCCGGTGCTTCGGGGCAAGAGGAGGGAGCTATGCTGCTGCACCTGGTAGCCGAGTTTGATCTGCAGAGGGATGTGGTCCCCTGGCTGGCGGCGCGGGGTTGGGCCGCGGCTCTAGGTAATGCCGCGGCGGGTGGCGCTGCGCCGACGGACTCCGCTATCCCGGGACTGCCCGCCCCTGCGCTCCCCCGGGGAGGCCCGAAGCTCGCTCACTGCCTCCCAAGCCGCCTCCGTGCGTTGCCCGCTTCCACGGGCGGACGGGCCAGAGGCTAGACCCCTGGATGCGGCTTCTCTGGGGGCTGCACCCTCCGGTCAGGGCCGCGCCCGCGCCGGCTCCGGCGGGGGGGGCGTGGGTGTTGGGGGTAATGGCGGCAGTGGAGTGCTCCCATCCAGACTAGGGTGAAGGGAGCGGCCGCTAGGCCCAACTCGACCGGGCTCCGGAGCAGCGAGCTGCGACTACCTCCGTGCTCAGTGTCCGCACCGGAGCTCACCCAGGTGCTCTGGCCGGGTGCTACAGGCAGGGAAGTTTGATTTCTTCAAGGAACTTCTCACATGCCTAAAGCACTTTGCACGTCTGCTGCACTCCACCGCTTGTTTTTTTTTCTTCTGCTTCTTCACACATGGTTTTTAAGTTCAATTTTCCCCCAACCCCCC
>VWZO01004852.1:1217938-1357376 GCA_013396975.1 Bucco capensis
AAAAAAAAAAAAAAAGACTGCTCCCTCTCTGACACTACTGCCCTTTCTGGGAGGAAAAAGAACAAACCCCAAGCACTTTTGTCTACGTGGTAAACGATCTGGTTAAAATTAGATAAAGTGTTAACTGTCACAGCAGCCTGTGATAGCTAGTGTGGTGAGTGCTTGATGTAGTGGTTGGAAAAAAGAATGACCTCCCTGTATTCTTGGCCCTGCGGTTTTTTGATTGTGTGTTCTCATTTATCTGCTGGGTGGAAACTTTCTCTAAAAAAAATAAATACTGTAATAATTATTATTTCAGTAAAAATAGATGGTTGTTGAGACACTCTGATGGAACTGAAATATTTGGTTTGCTTTTAATTAACTCAAAATATTTAACATTTAGCTTCCCATATTGAGGGACTGTTACTGAATAGTTTAATAAGAACTTGTTTGGAGGTAAACCAGAAAGCATCAGCCTTTTTTGATTTTTATACAAGAAAATTTTACCAAACCATCAGTTACAAAACTGTTAAGGCTAGGTAGTTTGAATAACTGTTGAATGGTGTTTGAGGTAAAATACTGAAATTCTCCATGCATAATAAATTAATCTATGAGTTTATCAGTTCATCAGTGATGAATTCAAGAATTCAATTAACCTATGTATTTATGCCATCACAATCTCAAAATAGTGCTGACTTGTGCTTGGGAAAGGGACAATTGTATTCAGCTTTCCAAGGGCAGAGATGATTGCTTCATCTTTGGCTCTATATGCCTACTGACAACGTTCAGTAACATGAAACTCACTTCTAACACAAACCTACTCCAGTTCCATTCTATTCCATGGATTTTTCAACACCTTTAAGATCTCTGTGTTGGGTGATAGAGATATTCATTGACATGGAGTTTTCTTGCGGACCTAAATGCTATTCTGAGGAAGTATTGTCTGAGAGAGAAGTGTAGAGATGGTTAGTACCCATCTTGAAAGTTTGAGGTGATGGTTAAATACCAGGAAGTTTCCACTAAAAGAAGAGCAGAATCTATGGTTATCTGAGACTTTCTCAGTCATCCCCAGCTAGCCCTAATATAGTGGTATTGTAGTGTACTTTAAGTGATCTGGAACCAGTAGAAAGTCATGTGTTGTTAAATATATGCTATGGATTTTCATTGTCCTCCCCCAAGAGAGTACAGAATGTACTTCCTTCTGATAATACTTGTAAAAAGAATTTTTTTTCTTATCTCTGCAAGCCATACAAGCCAGTTTATGCTTGTGAGACCAAGTTTCACATCTCTTCCTCCTATCAATGGTTTGTGACAATTGCAAAGCATATAGCATCAAACCTGACCAAATGCTTGCCCAGGGTTGTGGAGAATTCTTTTTATTAATGCTGACTGAACTACAGGCTACCTTTATCTTAAAACTAGGAGTATTCATGGAGCTATTAACCTTAAGGGCAAAATTTCTACTTTCAGTGAAAGTTCCATCTGAGATAAACACTTTTTTGGTGGCTGCAGTGATTAGAAAACAGAAAAGCAGCATCAGAAAACTTTTGAGTTTGTACTACATTGTCCACGTGTGCTTTTCTCTCTATGTCCATCCTAGCTTCCTGCTCATGTTTCCCTTTTAACTCTGCTTTTTCATTCATACCCCACATCATATTTCTTGTCTTCCATTACTTAATTCCTTTGTACCTGTAGGTATGTTGCACGCACACACACACACATATATATATATATATATGATGCTTAATCTTGTGGTTCTTGGGTTGAAGTGGAGCTAATCTCTGAAATTTATTCCCAAGCATTTCTTTGGGATGCTCAAGGGGCAGGTGAGAGCAAGTGACATTTTCCTCAGGCTAGTTCTATCTCCCTGTAGAGTTCTGAGGATTGCAGTGCAACTTAACTGTTTGAACCCCATGTTGTGTATAATGGATTAATGCTTTTTTGGAAGATAGTGAGAAAACTCATTCCATTTCATCACAGAAGTTAATGAAGAACTAGGAGTTTATGTAAATAATTCTTTTCTGTGTGTTTTGAAACCCTTTTACTACTTTGTGTTGAAGTTTATCATGTTAAAATCATTGTGTGAGAAATATTTGCTCTCTCTTTCCAGAAGGGAGTAATTCTGGCATGTACAAAGAGGTATTTTTATGTAAAAGTGTAGTTAGTATCTTTGCTTAAAGTGTGCATAAATGATATGATGAACCAGCTCAAATGAAAATCCTGTGCCTTTTGATACTTATCATTTCAGATCCTTCTGAGAATTCATTAGCACTCTATGTTGTAAATGTTGAAAGAAACGGGAAAATTATTTATACCTGGAAGGTAAGTCTGTCTTGGAACTTAATAACAATATAGCAGAGAATAACCCTGTATGTGTGTCTGTGCATAATCGAGTACTTATAATTTAACATTTTCTGCAGTGAGAGTTAGAACATGAAAACTTGGACTAATTACAACTTGGGGGACTGGGCAATGGGAACATAATCTGTCTCTACTTCAGACAAAGGTTAAGAATGATGAAATGCAGAGTAAAGTACTGACCTAATTAAATCCATAGGGTTTTTAAAAATGATTTGAGAAGTTTTCCTCTTCATGAGACAAGCCATGCCTCTTTCCTGTGCATCTGGAAGAAATCTGTAGATCCAAATGGATTCTGGAGGGTCTTGGTACTTGAAGAGTACGGATTGGAGATAGCAGACTCCAGTGGAATAGGGCTACCTTTCATTCCCGTCCAGCTCAATGACACCAAAACTCTTCAGCTGCCCTAGGGTTAAGGGAAGAGGTGAGGCCTTCATCAAAGCATAAAATACATTTTAACTGGGGGTGGATGTTTCCTTTAGTACAAGTATAGGGAGGAGACTCTGTACAAGATGCTACACAGAAGAAAAAAGTCTTGCTGTAAGCATCTTAGTGAATGAGAAGTAGTTTTAGGCCCCAGTTTGACACTTGTTTAACACTTCTCTTAATACTAAAATAAAAATATTCTTTGTGCTTTGCTCTTTTCTCCTAATGTAAATCATCACACAGGAAAGCTTACCTGGGGGAAACAGACTGATTTTTATTGTCTGCAGTTAGTCCTTCTTTTTCCTTCGACTTAGGTTGGAGAAGTCATGATGTGATTACAGCTTCTAACGAACTACAGGTCTTACTGAGTTAAGGTAGTTTAGTATCTCTTTCTCTCTCCTCCTTTCATGATAAAGTATTTATAAATAATGAGCTACCACTTTTGCAAGAGTCAGCTATATATAAGCCTTTCCTGTTGGTTTTATAGCAGAAAACTTTAGCTGTGACATTGTCAGTGAGGATAGCAGACAAACAAGGATGTAAACTAAACTGAGCTACCCTGGCTTGTTTCCTAATACATACAAATAGAAAGCAACCCTTGTCTGCTAAGTGGAAGAAAGTCTAGTGCATTCTGCATGAAATCAGAGGAAGGTGGAGAATGTGCTTTATTTGTAAGCTTAGAGTATTGCATCATACTGTAGTTTTGACAGCATCTGTCTTTCGTAATGATATCTGCTGTAAAGGAAGATATTTTTAACAGAAGTGAGTTCTAGTATCAGCATTCTATTTTGCGAAACAATACAAGAATCCTTAGAGTAAACATGAAAACTAGCATCTTAGCTTATGCACAGATATGGGCACTGATGTAGTCCTGCTACCAGTCTTGTAAAATGCATTTTTCAGTAGCTAAGTACCGAGGATGTTAGCTTTTCAGACACACTTGAAAAGAATGGTTATTTGTGAAAGCACTTACTTAAATTAGGAGGCCTGAAGCCTGTGTCTTTTTATATAAAGACATTTTGTTTTCCTTGTTTAAATGAGATATCAAAGACTTTTGTCATTACCACAACAATAATGAGGCACTCAGAAATAGACCCCTTAGGAAGAGAATACTCAGGCTTTTGTTTTAACTTCACAAAGCTTGATGTAGTAACTTTTGTAAATAACCACAGATCTCTCCCCTCTCCCCGGAAGCTGTAGTTAAAAACAATGATGCTCACTGTTTGGTTACAAGCCTCTGTGGCTGGATTTAATTTCAACAGTTCAGCAATTCAGTGCCTATACCTAGAGTCCATTAATGGACTTCAGCTTGAATTGATACACAATTTATGCTGCCAAGCAGAATTTTTAATTTTTTTTAAATACTGTGAAAATTTAAAGCTTGGTAAAAATTGCCAAGAAGAAAAGTTTTGAGGTTTTGATTTGTATTATCTTAGAAGTGCCTTCCCCCCAATCATTGTGTGTTATCAATAAACTAGAAAGTATGTGTATTATGTTCCTTTTCAAAGGCAGCAGGCTAATGGTGTCATCTAAGCTTCTGAAATACATTTAGCTTTCAAACAATCATTTCCTAAGGCAGAGCTGAAATCCTTTTTCCAGCCTACAGCCAGATTCCTGGAAGCTGTGTTTGGTGATGTTTGAGGTTTCTGTGCTCCCTTTTTGAGCAATGACGTACTGATTTGGCGAGGTTTGGAATACCAGCCTTAAATCTTCCAGGGGCCATTGCATCCCTTTTCATTCTTGTACGGACTTCTCTCTTCCTGGCTCTACTGCCTGTAACTCAACCCAGTTTAGAACCAAAGTGAGACAGAGGCACTTGGCTTACACAGTGGACTGAGGGCTGTGGATTGCCCACATTTCATCATTGCCTTGTGTTAGTTCTAAAAGGAGAAAAAAAAATCTTTGTTCTCCTTCTTGCCTTACTTTCTTGGAATTAGATATTTAACTGTTTGTGTGACAGAGAATTGTGTGAGGATGTGTGTCATGGATGAGGGCGAGAGGAGCATGAGGTAGGCAAAAAATAAACCCCAAGGTTTTATGTTGTATATATTTTACATTGTACATTGCCAGTGCTAATTTGTTTTCATCCACAGGGAAATCAGAAAGATACTCACATTGGACTGTATGATCTTCAAATGAAACAAAACGAGGTGAGAGCAATGCCAGGCTTTTTCCCTGGTGAAGACACAGTGCTGTAGTGCTTCAGGTTTTGATGCATTGCAACACAGTGTGTTGTGTCTTTAAGGAGTGTATGCTTGTTTGCAGCAAAAGAGAGACCAGAGAAAGGTATTTGAGTGATGTTCAGTAGTATCAAGATGCAGAGCATTACAGAACCTCTGAATGACTTGGGAGTAGTAAAGCATTGTGTCTGCAATCTATTTCTTCACACTGAATGTGTGCTAGGAAATATTTTGCATTTTATTATGTGTGCAACCTCAGTCTGTTTGGTGCTGCCATTTGTAAAAAAAAAAAATAAAAATTATAAAACTGAATGCACTGCAAATCAGTGGCTGGAGTCCTAATAATAGGCCTTTGCAGGTGTCCCCAGCACAGTATCAAGTGAGTGAAATTTTGTATTTACATAAAGGTCTGATGTGCTGCTCTAGTGGCAACAAAAGAACCAGTGAGAAACAAACAGATGAGAAAAAAGAGAAGTGAGGCTTGAAACATAGTTCTTCTGTCTGTGAGATGATTTGCTTTAAAAAATAAAAATGGTGTACTGATCAGCAGTGTTTTCCTAAGGAGGAGTAATAAGGTGGTTTTCTTTACATACTTACAAAAAATAATTTATTAGCATTAATGTGTTTCTTTATAGCACCTCTATATGTTTGAGAGGGATCTACGTATAATCAGTTGTTCAGTCAACAATGAAAGGACGTTATTGGGTAAATATGTGTTTTGTCATTACTTTTTTTTTTTCATGATAAAGAGACTTACTGTAGTAGCTTGATACATCTGGGTCTAGAGTTACTTAAGTCTGTTTTGATCCCATACATTGCCTGCAGCATTTTGTGCATTTCAGTGGATCCATCACCAGATAATGTAGGTAACAACATAACATAAAGACACAGCTGTAACAATAGTGGTGTTTTAAAAAGAAATCCCTTTGTTCATGTCCCCCTCCTGCATTTATACATGCCTCCTACATCTAGAAGAGCTTCTGTTGTTCCTATAACATATATTTTTGGTAAAATAATTTGTAATACTTGCTTTTCAAGTGTGTTTGATAAGCAAATTTCAAACCTGCATGTTCACTGGGGTTGTGTTGTTTATTTTTCCTGTAGCGGTTAGCTTTCGTCAATATACAGAGGAAGAAAGAGTAAGTCAGCTATTACAGTCAGGTACTGCAAGTGTTTCATTCTATTAGAAATACTGTACACTTTTTCCCCCCATGTAATTTGTTTAGAAAATTGTGCATAAAAAGGAATGTTATCTAAAATGTATTCTTTTTGCAGTGTCCAAGTATTTAACCTTGCTAATTGAAATTCATCCCATTAATAATGTGAGAGTCCTAAAGGCTGTGGATAGCTGTGTTCGAGTACAGGTAAAATATTCAACTAATCTATATATAAACCTTTCTGAACCACTATGCTAGAGGCAAAGTGGTTGAGTGCAGAGATGTGTTATCTTGCAACTGTTACAGTGTGTTCATATTTCTTCAGAAAAATGAAAAAAAAAAAAAGAGAAACTTCGTAAAATATTTGATGTAGAATATTTCTGACATGAAGGCTACTTCTTTATTTCTCTTTAATCCCTCAAAGCTTGCAGTTAAAGTGATTTGTGGCTATTAATCTTTAATAAGAGCTATTTTTATTAAATATCATTAGTGTGTCTGTCTTAATTTAAAATATGTAAATATCCAGCTTAAAAAAAACCCTAGCAAACATTTTAGATAAATGTTCTGAACTACTTTGGCTATTTATTTACTTTTGTGAAACTTTCTCTGTAGTTTCTTTATCCAGTTGAAGGCAGAAACACTTCTACAGAAAGTCACCTCTTGCTAGTTTCAGAAGATAAATGTGAGTTAGTATTTTGAAGTACATTGTTGTTCTTTTACTTTTAAATGATTGTTACAGATTATATTTTTGTTAGACTTTTACTGGAGAAGAAAAAAACAGGACAAAAAACGTGTGAGCTGTTCTAGGTATTCTGATTGTCTTTCAAAAACTGTAAATTTAATGGAATTTTTTTTCAGTGTTAGCAGAATGGCAAGTTTTGGCTGCAGTTATTAGCTTAGTTCATGCATTCATCAGTTGTCTTTATTTGTAAAAAAGCTAAAACAGATTTTTGTAGCTGACTATATAAATTCAGGGCAGATTAACAGGCTATGAGAGATGAATTGTAATTTAACACATGACAAATGGGATAAAAACAGGACAATAGTTCCTTGGATTTAGCTAACTTTGCACATTCAGCCTAATATCTGATGGGGGGGAAATGGACAGGAGTAGACACTTGGAAAAGACTGTTTGCCCCTCTTGTCCTTCAGTCTTTTTATAGAGTGAGTTTGCTTTTCCCATCTGTTTCAAGAGGGCTGTTTTCTCTCCTAAGCTAGCAGCTTTAGGTAGCTGGGCTTAGGTGGGCAGAGTTCACCTCCTAATACATTCACATAGCACTGTGAACTACATCAGAAACATTTATAACATCTGCTGGGTGAATCTTGCACCCTTTGCACAGGCAAACTACCAATAACTGTTAGGAATTTTGCATGGGAAAGGTCCGTGAGATGATATTCATGCTAGGAAGTGAAACTGGGCTGGAGTGTTAGTCTCAGGCACAGGCGTGCAGCTCTGCATGCTCGTTCTTTGTGTGCTCCTTGGCTTGGTTTAGCCTGTTTCACTTAGCACTGCTCTTGACACTGCTGCACTAATGTGGGCAGAGAACTGTTTCCGTGAGGTGGTATGGCTGAGGCCAAGGCTCAGGAGAGGATGTGAGTCCAGGTCTCTGCATAGGCACCTGTTCAGATATCACAGATTTTCTCTTACACTGAGCTGAACTTTCCTGAACCTAATGGGTTCTTACAGCATTCTAAGAAGTGAGAATGTTTAGTAAGATGTATAAAAGCATCTAAACATTTCTTTGTAATTAATTTTTTAAATCTATGTTAAAGATATTGAACAAGTTGACATTCCTGTTGTTGAAGAACACCACAAAGTGGTAAGACTTGAAAAATTCTGTCTTTTGAATTTTTTTGGTTTAATTGAAAATTTTAAACATCAGTAGTTTTACCTAACTGTTTCTGTAGTTTTATACTTGGACAACACAAAGTATATTAAAGAAAGTATTGACAGTATGGCAATTATGCAGCTAACCACAAAGCTGATTGAAAAGCCTTTATACCATGTAGTCTATGAGGAGAGTTTTTATTGTTGTTAAGCACCTTAGTATTTGTGCCTTTTCTGTCATTGCTTTTCTCTTTAAAGCACAGACTGTGTGTAATTGTTATAGAACCTTATTTAACAACTTCTAATGTTATTTCTTTCCCTTTAGGTGATTCAAAACTCTGGTCAGCTTCCAAGAACCAGAGTTGCAGATGATGTCATTTGGGTGCAATGGGATATGATAGAACAAAGGCTCTTCTACATTGTTCCAAAGGTGAGATGAAAGTTGCTCTAGTAGTTTTGTTCCTGCTTGTCTCGTAATAGTAATGTTTTGAATGTATAGGGTAGTAACAGCAAGAGTGTGTTTTTCATGATAGGATTCTGTCTTGTTCCTGCCTCAAATAACCAAAAGCAAAAACCAGACTTGCCTTAGCTGCTATTTGTATAGTAAATTGCAAGAAGACTGGTGCTCTTGGTGCTTCTTATAAAAAAGGGATGGGTTTGTAAGGTATCTGGACTTTAAAAAGGTCTTTTATTCAGCAGGTTCTAACTCTACTGAAAATGTCATGAATATAATGCCTCCGTTCTAGAGAATTCACATCTAGAAAGTTGTTGTACAGAGACCTACTGAGTAGCCAAATGATTGCAGGTTCTTGTCTAGAAATACTGAAACTCTTTGGGTTTGGGTTTTATGTTTTGTCTGAGGGACTATTTGGACCTGATGTATTCTATGTAAATGAGAATTGATTTTTTTCTGACTCTTCTTAGCCACCAAAAAAACTACGAGCATTAGGAAATAACAGGAAGTGAACTGTCTGAGAAACCTATTGGTTTTTTTTCTGAGATACCTTTTTTCAACTGACCAAAATAAGATAGAGTACCTTTTACCTTATAGGTAGTTATGGAAAATGTTTTGGTTGTTTTTTTTTTTTAACTTTCTAGACTGTGTGTGTGTGAGACATGTAATGCTGTACTTCAAGTGAGAGCCCACGCAATTATAGATGATTGGTAGATAATGATCTGGGACAGGAAGGAAGCATGTCACAGTGCTATTGTGGGGGGTTATATGTGGTTTTTAAAGTTGTCTTTTTGTCCCCTAACTTCTGTGTATCTGTGAGCAAGGCAGATTGGGTGTGGAGAATGGTGTGGAGTATCCAGTCACTTCTCAGTCTATGTGATAATGCTTTCTATTTTATCAGTTACAAAACACATCATCTTCATTCCAGGAATCAAAGAATACTTTAAAATGTGTCCAGTTTTACCCTGATGAAAATTTTACCACAATAGTAAGTCATGATTATTTTATTATACAGTGGTTTTGAGTGGGATTTAATTGTGTTCCAGGCACTGGTACAGAGATCCATTTCAGTGTCTTTTATTATTGGAACTTTTACAGAGGAAAACTGGTTTTGTTTTTGCATTTGTGTTGTTTGTTTGGTTTTTTGCATTATTCCTTTTCAAGAACATATTCAGACTGTGGCACAGTAAGGTAACTTCTGTGGACTTGCAGATACTGACCTAGAAGTTAGTGACATTCATGACATTGTACTGATCTTATACTCAAGTACTGAAAAGCAAGGTTATCAAATGCACTGAACAAAGAAACCATGAACTAATTTTATGTCACCTTTAAGCAAGACAGGAAAATCTGTTGCAGCCAAAATACAGAGAACAGAACATAAAATTTACAAGTGCTGAACTTATAATTGTTACTAGACTTCTGTCCCAGTAGCTGAAATTTGCTGTAAATCAGGAAGTTAAATATCTCATAATTCATTTTCTTTTTTTTAGAGAAGCTATTTTATGTTTTTTAGGGTGGCTATAAGGATAAGAGGAGGATAGATAAGCTGTTAAAATGTTGAATCTGGTGAAATGTGAGTTTGGTACACTTTACTGGTCTAAAATATTTATCACAGTGTATTGACCTCACTAAATAAAGGTTTATTTTTGTTTTTGGTTAACAGCTGGAATCACACCTGGATATTTCTGTAAATGACACACAATTGAAGTAAGGGGTTCTTCAATGTTTTGGTTTGCTTTCCTTTTAATACAGAGGGTAATGTTTTACAAACCTAAGTAAAATTTGTCCAAACCACAGTATCTGTGTTTGCAGTTGCCTACATCATACTGGCACATAGTGTTTGTGCTATTCCTATATCCAAACTTCCCATTCCTCTCATTTTCATCAGAGTCAACTGTAAAAGGTGATTTAACCCTTGACTGCTTTTGGGTACCATTTAAAAAAAATTATTTGTCTAAAGAGCTAGCTGTAGGTTAAACCATCCTTCCTCTGAATATTGTGTACCTATTTAAATTCATTTGTTCTAATCCTGGATGTGTTGTAATGGTGATGCCAAAATTCCTGTCAAGGAAAGCTCTCCATTCTAACAGCACTGAGCAAATTGGTTAAAGCTTAATTTAACTTTCATTAGAGAACATTTAATTAGTATGTTTTGATTACATACTGACTGTTCTTGTGATCTTTGTGTTGTGATGAATCTCTGGATGAAGAAGAGATTTATTTAGTGATCTTTATTTGTTCATAGACTTGTGAATTTTGGATATGATTACTGTGAAGACCAAGATGTTGCATCTAAATCTTTGAATCTTCAGATTTTTACAAGTAAAGCAGGTAATGAATAAATACAAGTATTGTCAAAATGATGTCCACTAGTAATTGTCATGCAGTGTAATCATGATTGATTACTAAATTTCTTTGTAAGACACTATATATATTTGGGGTGTTTGTGTGTATGTGATTTTTTTTTTATAAGCATGTCTAATTTACTGAGAGCACTGGCAAGGGTAGGAAAGGAGTTTGTCTTATTCTCAGTCTCTGGCTGCTCTAAAGTGATTGTCAAGATTATATTAGGTGTAACATTGCTTGGAGACTTGCTGATCTGAGACTGTCATGTTTCTATCTGTATTAATAAAGCACCATTTGATCTTTTCTATTATCTGTAGTTGTTTGTTGACATTTGGACCAGAGCCCTGGAGTTGAAAGATGCATATCCTATTAATAGTGTCCCATAGCCACTTGCATGTATTACCCACTGACACTTCAGTCTGAACAGACTCCCTTGCATGTTGCACAATGTACAGAACAGTATACACTAGCCTCTAGCATACAAGAAAGAAATTTGCAGTGTTGGAAGGGAGCTGTTGATAATAAAACAGCATTGTGGGTTGCTGGAGCTTTTCCAGTCTTCCTCATGAGGCCTGATGCTGCTACTTTAAAACTTATGCATGCTCTGAAAGATGCCAAGTGCTCTGGCAAAATTCCTAGTCTCTTGTCTAAATGACTCAAATATCTAAGCAAAACTATGTTGAACAATATTCAATCAGTTAAGAATAAGCAGGAAAAAAACGCTGCATCTCAAAGGGAAGTATTTACCTTCCCCAGAAGTGTGGAGTGCCTCAGCTGTGTGTCACAGCTATGTACAGCCTTCTGGTATGAAGTATGAGGCATTTAATCAACTAAAATACTTTGGTAGCTGTGCTTTTTTTTGTACTTGTCCTTTTTACTTACTATGCCTTTTTCTATGTATCTTATATACATAAACTTTTTTTTTTTAAACACAACAGTATTGGTATGAGTATTACTTTTATTTTTTCTGAGTGATAAACTTTCAATAAAGGTAAAAAGTGAATGATTGTGACCCAGCTTTCCCAGCTGCATTGGGATAATGTGGTTTGGAAGCTGTTTCTAACATGAATGCCAAAGCATCGAAGTAAGTGGATTAAAATTTTCACAAGAGATGGAAGGAGGACTACCATCCAGTGGAGTCAGAACACTATCAGTCTGATTTGGATTAGAGTGGGAGAAGGGGAGCATTCCTGCACAGAGCACCTTGGCTGACAAAAGCTGTGCCAAGGACTGACTTTTCTCCTAAAATAGGAATTGACAGCTCTTTGGGCTGAGAAGGGGAGCAGTGATTATCATTTGTAGTGTGATAAAGCTCTAAAAGTGTATCATGCTGCTGCCAGTGTGAAATTACTTAGAAAGCAAACAAACTGTGTTTTACTACGTTGTTCTGTGCATATTTGACAGTCCCCAAATGGAAAATATCTAGAGATTGAGACAGTCTGTAGAGAGAAAACCTTTTCTGGCTGCAAGCATGATTTCTACTGCAAAGGGCTAAAAATGTACTTCTCCTAAAGGGAAGAACTGGCTATGTCAGAACCCAGGTTTCTATTGTGCCACATTGCCTCCTATATTTTCTCATATTTTGTATCTTGCTAGGTAAATGATGGTTAGAGATATGTAATATATATTTCTGTAATCTACCTTTTTTGAGAGACTTTTGTGATTTGAAACAGTCTTGCTTTATTTTTTGTGCAGTGTAAAGATGTCAAGGTATTTAGGTGGACAAGTCTAATTTCTTTTCCTTTCTTGTCTTTTTAGGAGGCTTGTGTGTGTGTTGTAGTCCAGCCTCTGATATTCCTGATGAAATAATGTACTCCATATATTTTTTACATAAAGGTAAGATTAACCTGTTAAGTTATACTTTATTTTGGGGACTATAACTTTGCTGAAAGAGTCACAGAATGCCTTGCAAAACAAGTAACTAACAAAGTCTGCAAACTACGGTGGCTGATGTTTGAAGACAGTGGCTGCCTTTAGCTGCAAAATTGACTTTTCTGCTTTAGACTTCCTGCCTGATGCTTAAGGAGTAGCTTCAAACCTGTGAGTGGCTATTAATTTGGTCCCTTATTTCTAGCCAGGATTTCCAACATGCAGAGCACAAACATCAATGAAATAAATCTGTGGGAGCTTGCAGGTTTGTTGTACTTATGCCACAAGGCATTGGAAATGGAAATGGAGCCAACAGCTCTTAGCTTGAATGTCTGTTTAGAATTCCAGTTCAACATGTCATTTTCACAGCAGGGGGTGTAACACCCACTGACTGTAAGAATAGTTGCTATGTAAATGGTGTTCTGGCTCTTCATTTGAAGAGGTGGGGTTTTTTTTTCTTGAAAAGAAGAAAGAACATTGTTTTATTCTGATCAGAATAAAACTTGTCATTAGCAAGATGTTTCGTGTTTGAGATATGAAGGAGACTGGTGAATTATTTCTCAACTGAGAAGCTGTGTAGTATGGAGTAAGGGGACAACGTGCCTCTGTTTAAGAGTTTTTCTTGTGTCAAGGAACATTTCATATGCCAGAGTTGCCCTAACATGTTGGTTTGCTGCTGGAACGTTGTGAGATTGAATGAATTGCATTTTTGTGTTCTTGAAGGTGTTAACAAATTGGAAAAGTCCTTTCTGGGTGTGTTAGCACTCTGCATTGTACTGCTATGAAGGGCTGATTTCCCCAGATGTACTTGATATGTAGCTGAAGGGCAATTGCTTTACTTGGAGCCAGCCATGGCCCTTGTACATCCCTATCAGTACCAGGAAGAAACTGAAGCTAAACATGGTGACACTGACCAGCTGCATCTGAAATGATCTTCATGGAATGGAGTTACTTGGAGTAAAGCTATTTGTGGATTCATGTAAGATTCATCAGTCATGTGAGAGAATTTTAAGACTGGTCCTGAGGTGACCCACAGAAACAGCAGTCCATAAGCCACATTTTGCAGACATATAAGGAATTCAGTCTGTGCTACATCTGTAAACTCTGAAGGAAGCTTCTCACCACTTATAAAACAGTCACTTGATATAGCATAAACACAAAAGTCATGATGGTGCAGGTGAATTCTGCAGTGCTGGTATTGGGCTGCATGTGTTTGATTTGGCAAGTAACAGAGTGCTTGGTCATGAGTATATTGACTCACTGCAAGCAAACTTCAGTCAGTATCTAGTATGAAAACTTTTAGATACTCCTCCATCTATAGTGTTGCTATTGGTCTTGGAGGTATCATTTTTCTTCTTTTTGCAGCATACATAAACCACATCTCCCTGCCAGGGCCAGGAATCAAAGTCCTGGATGAGTGGCTGAAGCATGGCTTGTGATCTGCACTTTCCCTTGGTGGTTCTGGAAACTATTGCCTTATCTTGAATTTTCATGCAGTATTAAGTAGCATCCTTATCATGACACCATTCAGCCTCAGGATATTGCAGTGTGGGCATTTGGAGGCTGGTCATTGCCCCCAGAATTGTTTAAATCTTCAGCTTTTCATAGAATGTTAGGGGTTGGAAGGGACCTAGAAAGATCATCTAGTCCAACCCCCCTGCCAGAGGAGGATCACCTAGACAAGGTCACACAGGAATGTGTCCAGGTGGGTCAGAGATTGAGGGAGTTTGAGGATTCAGTGTCATTCTTACTAGATGCTAGAAGTATGGTGCAAGTAAAAAGCCCATGCAAACATAGCAGGTCTGAAATTAGCCTATGCTTAAACAGAGCTGAATTAAATGACAGCAGTAGGGCATGTAGGTAAATAAACTGGAAATTCTTTAAAGCAGCTGAAAGATCACCAAAATGTGAAGCACAGCTATGTAAAAGATTTGAGTTAAAGGGTAGTTTTTTGGGGGAAGGGAAGGTATTTTCACAGAAGCTTGCTCTGGAACTGACTGCATCTTTTGGCCACTTTCCACATACTAAAGAACTGCATTGTGTGGGTGTAGATCTACTAAATATGCAGCAGCTCTGTTTAGGATGAAGTAAATCTGGGCAGACAAGCCCATAAAACAGTCTAAAATATATCCCTGCTTGGGTGTATTGGCACTGCTGAAGTTTCTAGCTATAAAGTCATACTTGGCTTATAACAGATGGTGTTTATTGTTTGGGGTTTTTAAAAGTATTATTGTTTTTCCCCAGGTTACAACAAAACTTTTACAGTTTCTCTAGAAAGAACAGAATCTCATCAATTGAAGGAAGTGGCTTTTATGAATCTTGGTAGGTTACTTGTGTTACTTCCCTATGTGACTGCTATTCTCTGTCCAAATGAGACAAATGGCTAACTCTTCTCTAGAAGAAAGGATTTTTTTCTTGACTTTCAAGTAGTTTTGATATTTTGCTGCTTTTTGTTTGTTTGTTTAACTTTTGTACTTGGCCATTGATACTGCAGTATTTCACTATATTAGCAAGCAGCTTCCCCTGAAGTTGCCTCAGAATCTGCTCTGGAGATCAGCTGCTGAATTCTTGAGTGTCTCAAGCCTCTTGAATCCTCCCCTGGAAACCTGAATGAATTGCTAGTGTTTCCTATGTTAATACAACACCAGCTTTTAATTAACTCCTTTTATATTTCCTAGCTATAATCAATTCCATCAGAGAGAAGTGAGCCAGGATGAGAATCATGTGAAACAACCTCTAAAAGCAAATTAAGTGAACAAGTGCTAAATTGACCACTGTTATTTCTTTAAATAGACTATTACGTGGCTGCTTATTTGCCTGGCCAGTTTCTGCACCTCCTGAATATTCAGCATCCTGACCTGCTCTGCTACAGTTTATTTCTGACAGGTATAGTAAGACTGCTGCTTGAAGTAATCTTATTGTTTTAGTGGAAACTTTTTCAGATCTTTTTACATGAAAGTTGTATTTCTCAGTGTTTGCTTTATTGCACAGTGTTCTCAAGGAGAGAGAGGAAAAATAAGAATGGCATTTTTGTCACTTTCCATTTCAAAAAGAGAATCTGAAGTGGCATTTTATACTTCATCTATGATGTATTTCTAGCTTTTTATGAAATGGAAGAAGACGTTTCACTGAGTTTGAAATTCTGTGCCTCAGTTCCATAGTTTCCCTTCCCTCATCTTTGCACATGTTTCTTGGTCTTCCACTGTTCTCAAATTTCACATGGAGATGTAAATTTGATTTTACATTTCCTTCCTCCAATTGAGTTGCTCTAAATGTGTGTTTGGAGGGTGTGGGGAGAGGAAATCTGTGTTTCCTTCACCTGATCAGGCTGATGCAATTTGATTTAGTCTCATCTCAGAGGCATGTTATTTCATTTCCAACAAACATTTCTTTATGGGAAGTGGGTTATTTTTGGAAGTGGATGGCTTTTGTTTGAAAACAGAAGTCTGTTGTTCTGATTGGGTGAAGAAGAGGTAAGTAGTGGGAGCTGGTGCAGAGCAGCATCACAGGAAGGCAATACCTGTTGTACATACATCATAAAATACTATTCTGTTAAGGGGGAGTGGAAAGCATCACTGTTTTATGGTGGGCCTGATTTCTCTGATGCAAAGAGTCTGGAATTCTATTGTATAGTACTGTGGTGGCAAATCTTAGTGCTAGGATAAATAAAGTGGTTTTGGTCTGATACTTCAATCAGTCGTAGAGCAGATCCTTCCTGTTCTGGCCAATGGAACTGATGGTAAATTCTACCAATCCAAGTTTGTATCATTATTTTGCATCTAAGTGGTTCCCAATATGCTTAGGTGCTAATTCCAGCATTGAATCACTGTTACTAGTCTTGTGTCTTTCTCTCTTTATTCCTGTGAGAGCATAGTGAGCCTCAAATCTGTACACCTGCTCTGCTTCAGCACTAGGGAAGGAGAGCACTGAGTATGAACTGTGCTCCTTGTTTACTTCCTTTAACCAGCCAGCACCATTCCTCCTCCTCTTCAGCATAAAACCAGGGTGGCTAGTACAAGAAGAGGCAGACTGTTTATTGCTGGGGACCTAGGAGTCTGAAGAGAAATACTGGTAGCAGCTAAATTCTGTGGTTTTAGTCATTTTTTATTCTCACCTATGTTGCTCAGGTGAGGATGCCAGGATTGACACGTTGCCAAACTGCTACATCCGATCCCCCCTCACATCCACAGTGTTGGATTGCCATGTAGGAAGGATGTATGCTGTGAGCATCAGTGACAGTGCCTTACTGCGGCTCCTGCAGAGCAGCAAGCGAGACAGCGAGAGGTTGGCAGCTCTGCATTGTGCCCTCTTGTGTTTCCGACTCACAGAAGACTTGGAAATGCAGGTGGGAAAAGAACCTCTTCAGATTTTTTGGTGACTAATATCTTACACAAAGCAGGGGCAGAGCATGAATGACAATCAGCCAAAGAAAAGTCCTAATTCACATGTATCTTTTGACAGTGTCAAGAGGCTTATCTTGGCTGCCCAAATGACTTTATTGGTCAAGGCTATCCTGAAAACATTTGTTTATCACTACTAAATGCACAATGTTGCTACTGAAAGTTTCTGTAATCTTTTACAACATGTGCTTAAGCAGAAAGATGTGACAAATTCCCGTTTCTCATTCTGACAGATTATTTGGTGGATTTCTGAGAACCTGTCAACATGTCATTCTTTTGACCCCATTCAAGAGTTTATTGTAGGTAGGTGTTTCTTTCCTGTATTCTGAATTTTCCTGCATACCCTAGTTGTGACTTCAGAAGAAGCCACAATGTCACAAACTGACTCTCTTCTTTCCAGACTTTTTGGTTACGATTTAAGTTAACTGACTTGCATTACATGGTGTTAAGAGAGAATACCAGTAATTTAGAATATACATAAATCTCTCAAAATCAGATTGGCAGAAAAACTTCAAATACATTCTTCTGTCTAGTGAGACAAACAGTTGATTTATTATTTTAGGTCACTGGAGAACAAATTCTCCATCTGGCTCCTATTGTGGATATCTGAGATGTAAATAATTGAAATTAGAGTGGAGGAACAAATGTTCTTTAGCCTAGCCCAAACCATTTTTTCATAAGAATTTGTCATATCATGATATTCTCTAATAGCTGATTCCTCAGCCTAGCCAGTGCATGTCCTGTGCCCTGAGCCTTTGTCCAAAGGACCCCTGCAGCACTAAGCAGTAGCCAAGCAGCTGACCCAGCCCTGCAGCCATCTGGACTGCTCTTCCTCCTTTTGTGTACAGAATGGGACCAGTTCCACCATGGAGGAAGCTATTTCAGAGATAGCAGCAGAATTTGTCCCTAAAAGTGTTAGATAAGAACTGACTGTGAAGCCTATTCTTGTTAACTGATAGGTTATACAATCATGCCCTTACAAATCTTTTTATGTTGCATTCAGCCTCTCTGTACTGCAGAATGTGTGCAGAAACTCAAAACCTGGATAAACTTTTGCCCTACACATCACTGCTTGACTGGATTGGGGTAAGATAACGGCTTCTACTTTAACAGCTAGAGGGAGTCTGATTTTTCTAGCTTAGTACAGCCTTTCACTTATCTGCTTTACCTTTTGATAGGCATGCTCTATATCCATACCTGTACTTTATGCCAATTTTATTTTGTCAAGTCTTACCCTTAATGGTATTTTCTGTGTCTTATTTTTTGTCAACAAATAAAAGCATTTATAGAACAGCAGCAGCTAGTATAAATGAATGGATGATTAAGTCTGCTTTCATAATGAGGTATTAATTTATTGCTTATCATAAGAGGTTTATAATGAATGTAGAATATATTTAACCAGCAAATTCATGCTGTTATTTCCAAGGTAAACAGTGTCAGTAGAGTTAAGATTTGTGGGTAAAACAGAAGTGAAATAACTTTAAGCAAGACTCTACAGTTAGAGCAAATAGCTTATTTTAATTTCTCTGATCTGACACTGCTGTAATATGTTGTCTTTTTTTAAAATTAAATGAATGAGAGAAACACCTTCCATATCTCTTTTGGGCAAAACTGAACATACAGTTTTGGCTAGCTAGCTGGTTTCACAAAGGAAATGGGTAATGGAAATTCACTTAGATACCCAAACAGGCCCCTATTTTATGCTAAATGATTTTATATTCCTGCAATTTGTCTATATTTATAGATTATCCCTGGAGTAAAATGTTCAACAGATATTATCTCTCTGCCTGTGTTAGAGGTAAGTTCCAGTACAAAACCACATTTGTATTTGCAGATTAGGAGCTTTTTTTTTGTGGGGCAAGCATGTGCTGAATACATATCTCTACATATTCCCCCTTTGAGGGATACTTTATTGTGCTGCCATCAGTGCCAGCGGTTCATGACCCCTCTCACTTTGTTTTGTCCAGAGCATCCTGTGATTGCACTGATGTCAGGGCTTTGGCTAGCTAAATCTAGACAAATTCCTGCAGATCCTGGAAAAAAAAAGCAGTGAGCTGGACAGGGAGAGCACATACTGTTTGGGTAGGAAATGGGACTTTCCGTCGAAAACAACATGAGTGTTTCTTCCCATCTTCCAGTCCATTCCCTCAGCTCTAGCCTAGAGAAATACTTTAAATTTTCCTAAATGTTCCCCTACAAAATCTGGAAGAGGCTTTTAATAAGCAGCATATTTTGGAGGGAATGGGAAGAGCCAGAGCTTGAATGCAACACTACCACCAACACGAGTAGACTCTGGATACATGACAATGTTGTTTCATGTGGCACTTTAAAGAGGTGAGAGTCTGTTTCCTCCCCAGTGCTTATAATTAGCTCATAAAGCTTCACACAATCTATTAAAGTTGGTGAAATTACCCACTGCTCACTCCACAACAATACATCACAGCTGTGCTGCTACAGATTCACAGGGTTGGAGCAGGGAATCAGGCTTTGCACGCTTCGTTTGGGAAGGCTGCCTTGAGAGCTGGGACACCTGGGAAAATCAGATCCTGACAAAAATTGTTGCTAGATAATCCCTGTAATCTACTGAGGTCAAAGTTACCAGGCCTTTAATTTGTCTGAGATTGAACTTCAGGCCCCTTGGGGCAAATGCCTTTAGCAGCTATACTTCCTGATTGTGGAACTCATTTCCTATTTCTGTCTGAAACCTAAACAGTTTGAAAAAGTCAGATTGAACTAAAGACAGATATTTCCTGCTAGTTTTGACTGCAAATTGCTCTGACTCTTGAGTGAAGACAAAGGTGATAACACAGGGTAAGGTTTAGTGCTTTGACTGCTTTGTTACCACTTCAGTGACACAAACCCACTGTGGCTTGAGTTCAAGTGGTCAGTTGTTGGTGTTTCAGTTGCTGTATGTTGTTGGCATCACAAGTCAGACCCTGGTGACAGTTGTAGTCCTTCAAGTAGTATTACTTCTGCAAAGATTTTATGACATTTCAAAGAAACAATGGTGAATTATTGCTTTGAAAAGCTTTGGGTAACAGGTGTATTTTTATTACTCAATTCTTGTTCAGCAAGAGTTACTGAGTCTGTGAGAAAGGGGCAACAGTCAGTCTCATTGTCAAAAAGCTTTACATAAGGATTGCAAGTAATAAGACTCTGATTTTTACCCTTTTTTCCTTTTTAAGCACAGAAACCAAACTTGAAGGGGTGCAAACAGGCTTGATCAGAAGGGGAGAAGGAAGGGGCAGGAGGAAGATGGGAAGAAAATAGGAGGTCCAGGAGGCGAATGAAAATGCGTAGCATGCACAGTTGTCAGAAATCAGCACAGGAAAAGGCAGCCTCTCCCTGAGCCTCTGGGGTGAAGAATGATGTTTTAAGGAGTGGCTGCCTGGTCAGCTACATTAATTAGTTACACAGTTCTTGGAATACCTTCTCTGCTGGGGAGACATAGCACTACAGTTCCTTGGGAGAGGACATGCACCTCTTTAAGGCCATTGTCACTCTGCATCCATTCAGAGGGGTAGAGCAGAGAGCTCCCTGTCCCTCAGCACATACGAAAGGCTTTAGGGGAGCTGTTTATGGATGGCAGCTTGGTAAGGCCTTGCTTTGACTTTTAGCAATACAAAGTTTTTGAGGTGTTCATGTGTAGGTAATAATTCCTGACTCTGTAAATATCAAAATAAGCACTACCTAAGACAAAGAAGCCTTCTTTCTATAGTCCTTGTACTGATGCTGCTCAAGAAATAACAGATTTAATGAAAATAATCTTTTGTTTAAACATTTGACTTTTTAATGGGATCTGATACAGTGCAGGTTTTCAGTGGTGTCTGCTTCTAATTCTGAAGTCTACAACTTTCTGTTGCAGATTGAGTATATGAAAGAAACTTGCTGTCTTGCTTCCCTCCTGCCACACATCAAACAAAATCCATTGTGGCCTGAAAGCAGTTTTGCTGCTGCAGTTGCGTAAACTGGTCACTAGATGATAGCCTTACCCTATATTCTTGCTATTTCTCTGCTTTCATATTGGTAACATTTAGGCAACGTACTGCAGTAGGAGGTTGCAGATGCTGTTAGTTAGCTCCAGCAGGGTGAACATACAGTGTCATATGTAGTCCTGGTTTCCAGCTGCTAAATATAACTAACATGAAGCAAAAGTGAGATTTGTTTTTCTCTGCTGCAGCTACAGTAAAGCAACAATCAGCACTGGCAGCAAGAGGGAAGTGGCTGGCAGGATTGAGTCTCTGCAATTTATTTTCCTTGGCAGATTGTTGTTTACAGTAGGAAATTATTTTTTTTTTAAAGGTTTCTGAGGTTTTCTGCTAAAGTTATTGTCATTGCAGAAGCAAGGGAGAGAGTAAGATCCAAAATACTAATGCAAGATGGAGGAATATTGTGAACTTAATTTCTTCTCCTTCAAATTTTGCTACTCTAGTGTCTGTATTGGGAGATAAATGTATATAAGGAGGGGCAAAACCAGCTAGTACCATCTCTTGGGTTTTCATACTGCCAAAAAGAATTGACATAATTTCGTATCTTCCTCAGCAGTGATGACATCACTCTCCCTTTATAAACAATGGCTTCAAGCCTTTATACCCAGTCCAAGAACTAGCTCAGGAAACCATTGTGTGTTTGGTTTTTTTCCTCCTTTCTGTTCACAGCTGAGTTTAAATTAATTTCAGCATTAAAAGTCAAAGGTTTTAGAATTGCTACGGGAATGTTTGGATTTTGGTTCTTTTCTGGGATGATCCAACTTGAGGTTGTCAAATGTATTAATGTGGCTTGAAAACAGTTGCAGCTGCCAGGTTCACGGTACTGTTCTTCTGTTTGCAACTGCTAGAAACCCAAAATGGGGTTTATTTGACCAAATATAAACATTTACATCTCAGTCAGTTGCCTAAGACTTTGTTTACAGTCAGTAGAAGGCTAGATAATATGACCAGTGTAGTCTGCCGTGCAATTCTTCCTGTCCCATCCCAAACATGTGAAATAGGTCAGGTGAATTATGACCTAGAAGTACTCCTTTCTTCCCAGGGACTTTAAAAGGATCCTAAGGTGGCAAACTATCTGCATTATAGGCACCAAATCTTGATCTCAAGTTTAAGTAAGTGCTACCCCTGCTTTCAAATCAAGGAAATAAAACTACTGGGGAAAAAATAGTGTAACCGCTTTTGTTTAATCTTTTTTACTTAGATTGTATTGAAGCTACATTAATCACAATTCTTTCCAATCACCTAGAGGGAAGATGATTAGGTATTTCTTTGAGAGTGCAGCCTGTATTCACGCTTTCCTTGCAATACTTTGCAGTTCCAAAACTCCAAAGGCTTCTGGGAGAAACTCAATTCAAACTTGGAGAGTGTGAAGTATGCAGAGCCACACCTGCATTACCACAGTAATATGCTCAGGAGGGAATGGCATAACCTTTCAGAAGAGGTAAATATGCATGCACTTTATTTTGAGGACAAAGAAATGGGAATCCGATGAAGAAGTGCAAAACCTTGCAGTCATTTTACTTAGAATGTGATTGCCTCGAAGTCTTACTCTGTTAAAATAATGCAAGAAACTAAACAAAAGCAGAGCTTGCACATACCTGTATTATCAGGTAGGTTATATGTGTGTGTCTGTGAGCATGAGTAGTTGGAAGGTGGGCTGAAGTGTTACTGTGCATTATTTCCATGCAAAGGGAAACCTAGCTTCATTTCTTATCTGTATTTTGTCAGGGAGTGTTTTAATCGACCTTCTACTTTGTTCATTTGGGGATTTTTGTTTGTTTACAAACCAGAGAGAGGAGAGAAGAAACACAGCTTATTTGAGGAATGTTTTTGAAAATGCCCAAAAGTAGGTACTGCTTTCTATTATATATTTACTCTTTCTTGTTTTGCTGAAGCATGCTGAAGGATTTAGTGTGCCATTTAAATAGTTGATTAGATATCTGATTAGTTAAGTATCTCATTAGATATCTCACTTTGATTATCCAGCTGAAGATAAGTTATTGGAATCTTTTTGTACAGCCTTGTGTTTTCTTATCACTCCCCAAAAAATGCTTTTAAACAGGGGAACATTGTTGGCCTTTGAAAGATCAAAGGGTCATTTAAGCTTTCCAATGTCCTTATGAAATCCTTTAGAGTAATGCATATGAAACAAGTTGATTTTTGTTTCAAACCCTAGGGTGCTTTCTCATCTGGACACTTGGGACTCTGGTAAGTAAAACTTATCTTGATGTAGGCCTTGGTTTTAAGGTTTATTAGAATATTTCCATCTAGGAGTTGTTGGCTAAAAAGAAATTGTATTTTTAGCACTCAAGAGTTTGAGGGGTTAAGATGAGTGGTTATTAAATTAGAGGAAAACTGAGTCTCTGATAGTAGTGGTAAGATCATATACTGACTAGGACAACCTTGAAATACAGTTTCTATTGCATGTTGGATCTAACAACATATAAGCAGTAAATCTTTGTCTGCCTAAGGATTTCTTCTTCTAAGGAGTTCTTGTTCAGCACCTAACATTAGTCATCTGCACTGCTGCTGGTTATTGCTATGGGCTCTGACTTGAGGGGCTTTTACTTTTCTGTCTAGCCATTTCCTTGAAAACCTCTGCAGCTGTTTGAGCTTGTTCGTAAATGACAAGATCCAAATAGCATATGCATTTGCACTGGTGTTACCAGAAACTTCTCTGGCCTCTTTGCTCTACTGAACCACCAAACTGTGATAACTCTTACTTAAGGAAAAAAGTAATACGAATGAAATGTAAAGTGGTGTGACAGGCTTGTGTTCCTGTGTTAAGCACTTGAGGGAGAAAATGGCAGATACAGTATTATTTTCCATTCCTCAATTCTCTTATGCAGTCCTTGATTCTTCACTGTCTTAGTTCTGTGAGTAGATCAAACAACAACTTCTGTTTGTTTGTGTATGTTTCTAAGTACTTTTAAAGCTGGTTGAAGCCTCATGGTATTTTTATAGCGTCATGTCCTTGAACGATTCTTACTCTGTTTATTTCAGAGGAAAGGCTAGTACCTCTCTTTCAAGAGGAAGATTATCAGCAGCAATTACTAATGGGACTGGTATGTGCTTTTGTCACAGTGTGCACTAGGGGACGCACAGCCTCAACAAATGTGAAGAGTAAGCTTATAAATTCCAGTGCTCCCTCAGAGTAACCATGGGACAAACATGGCATTCCCACAGTTTTAGAGTTAATAGTCGTAATATCATGATACCATCTTAACGGGTCATGACATCATAAGGCCATAGGGGAAAAACAGTAATGGAAAGTTAGTTTGTCAAAATGCTTTTTCCCAGTACAGTTTTCCTTTGGCTCCTTAAGTTCATCTTAATCTGTCAGTTAGTTTTGGACTCTTCTACATCCTTAAAGCATGTATAAGCGATTCACCACCTCACTGCTTTCCTCAGAGAAGATCACAGATCTTGCTCCTCAATATAACATCTTTATTTACTGTCATCTTTTCCTCTACCTCACTTCTGGGACCACTGTGGCTATTCTGAAACCCCTTCCTCTTTTGCAATGTTTTCATTGATGATTTCTGTGAAGGACCTACCATCCTTATGCTTTTGGGTAATAAATCTTATCTCAAATCCCTACCTGTTCTCCCTCTGTCTAAGTATACATCTTTGCTTATCTCTTGTTCCTCCTATTAAAACCAAATAAAACTCTTCAACATGCACTGGAAGGTCTCAGCACTGCATCTGTGAACAGCATATCAGCACTGCCCTGCCTGTCCAAATCTAAGGCAAGCTTTCATTCTTTGCAGTCTGGTCCCTTGGTTTCTAAGTTCTGCCTCTCCTTCTCTGAAGCTTCGCTGCATTCCTTCCCTGCAGTTTATTCAGATGGATCCAAAAAGCAACTGCTGTCCTTTGTCTATGCTTTCCAATACCTGTGCTGCTGTCCTGACACGTAGAGATTAATCTACTTGTAAACTTATTGAGACAAAGATTTTTGTTTGCCTCAGTTTTACTCTGAGCTGTGAAACAAATAATGCTTCATAGTAATTCTCAGCAAAGAACTAGCATGGACTTGAGTTGCAATACAAAGCTACCTGGGATCAGAGAGTATTTCACAAAGGAGAGGGTAGGGAGTGGCATGGACTGTATGATAACAAACACCTGATTTTAAAGACTTTACAATTAATCTTTAACCTGAAGTTGCCATTAATCACTCAGGTTCTCAGGTTTTTGGCTACTACCACAAACTGTACTTGTGCTAGTTTACTCTATTGTAAAATCCCTCAGGCTTATTTGTAAGGAATAAATACTTATATTCTCAGTGTTTGTATTAAAATCCTCTTCAACCATGTTCACTTGCCTTGACCCAGAGAGATGCAAAAACTGTAAGGCTTTTCTCTTCAATGTCATTGAAAATTCAACTTGGCTCTCGTTTTGTTGAATTTGAACCAAGTAACCATTTTGAATTAATTTGACAGGATTGTATGGTAGCTTGGGATCTCACTCTGAATGGGAATTTTGTAATAGGAAAACATTTCATTGTGCTAATGCTTATTGATCAGGCCCTACACCTGCTGGAGCCTTTGCATCCTTTTTAAGATGCCCAAGGCCACTGAATTGTTGTCTTCTTTCTTTCTAGATGGTTGCTCAGCTAAAGGATCATCTCATGAGACATCTACAGTATGTGGGAAAAAAGAAGATTGACCAAATAGTTTTGGATTACGTTGCAAACCTGGTTAGTTTGATTTCATAGCTGGTATTGTGAGCAAGCATGTATTTGATGTAGGGTAGGGTCTCAGATATGTGCTTTGTGTATATAGCATACATTTAGTGAGAGGAGATTATTTTTAAGATGCTTAACCATGTTTTGCTGCTTGATACTGTATATATTGATAAAGGAATGAGTACTACTTAAATAATATTGAAGAGAGTTGTATTAGTCACTCAGAATAATGAAACAGTTCCGTTTATAGCTTGTACAAATATGGTCCACTCGCAGAAGTGAAAGATAGGGGGAAGGGTTTGCAACTTCTTGTGGCACTTCTGCAAAACAGGGGGCAGACTTGCTTCCTGAGAGTTTGCAGGGATTGCTTGCTTAATGCACTTTGAGACCCAGAGGTAAAAGATGTAGAGAACGAATCTCTGTGTTACTGAGACACAGAAGTGGTTACACGTGACAAATTCAAGGGGCTGGCTAGAGGAAGTTAGTTCAACTCTTTCATGCATGGTTTGTCTCTCAGCAGCAGAAGCTTAGAAGGCCCAAGTGAGAACAGGGCTTGTGGGTTTTGTATGCTGAGTCTGTCCTTGAGGTCTATCTGGGAACACCAAAGAAACAACAATATGGGCCAAGGGATTGTTGTACTATGAAGAAAACTGAAAATGAATGGAGGAGAGGCATTGGCTTGTCTCATTTTTCCTCCTTGCCAGGACTAGATTTGTGATCCTTCCTGCAGACTTTTTTCAGCAAACTGAGTATTCCATTGTCTTCAGCATCATCCAGTTTTGTCTGGGCCCTAGGGACCTTTTCTTGCCAAATGCTTAGCCACTTGGACAGGCAGATCAGGCAAACAGATCTTTAAAAATTTGATGTAAGAACATGAGTTGTTTGATCCTCAAGAAGCGCGATGTTTTAAGATGCTGTATGTGTTGCACAATGCTTTGATGTGCTAGAAGCACTTACTTTAAACTTCTGTAACAGGACAATTCAGTTACAGCTCAAATTTTTATCAATTTTACATTTTATGCCTCCAGGAAAAAGAAGTTAAATACTGAAGTCTTAGAAGGAGTGTCGTGATTAAGTTTTTAACTGGTGCATGAAATGAATGAAGGCAACGTACCAGCTGTACACATGCTCATAGAAACTGTCAATCTTTTCTTTCTTGTTTTAGCTGAATCTGGTACATCGAATAATGAAAGAAGTTTGGAGGAGATACCAGCTTCATTCCTGCATCTTCTGCTTGTGAGCAAGTCATTTGTTAAAGTTTCCCACCTGCTTTTTAAAATATATCCATTATAATTTTGGTCTTCAGCAGTACTACTGGCTTTTGAAGAGTGCTTGCTGTCCTGTGAGTGTCAGTATGGCTGTCGTGCACTCTTTGTAAGGATCCTGCTGGCCCTCTCTAAGCCAACATGAGTATTAATCATATAGGCAGTTTTGTGGCTGCAGGTTGAAGTTGCTGAGTTCATAGTGGACTCAAGCTGGGTAGTGGATATTGAACGTTTGTTAATGCCAGGTCACTCATACCAGCACTTAAAATATTTCACCTATTGCTGTAGATACCAGGTACTCCTGATAAACTTGCAAATATGCAATAGTGGGGGAAGAAGAATGGGGACACCACAGAGATATCAACATTGAGCAGCTAGTGCTGTTAGCTGACAAACAACTAAGTAAACAAGATAGCATCCTAAGGCAATTCACCCCAAATGCATGCATTTAGTGCACCTATAGTACAGCAAATTGACTGTATCTCCAGCAGAGTGTGGGCATCTCAAGCTCCTAATATGTTACTATTTTGTTAAATATAGTGATGAGAGGGGGAGTGCAGGAGAGTTTGCAGTGTTCCACATCATGAGTCGGATTCTGGAAGCTGCAAATGGCATGTGCATGCCTTTACCTCCTGGTAAGTCCTGATTTGCTGTTTTAGTCATAAGTGAGGAGAGCAGTGCTATGAATGCCTCCCAGAAAAGCCCTAGATGCAGCATATGTGTCAAGTGAGCTTTGGAAGTGTTGAAATCTATTCAAGACAATTTCGGAGAGGAAGACCCTCCGTAAGCACACGCAAGTGAAATGAAACAAAACTGAACAGTTGCTATAAACAGAGACAACAAATCAAGGGTTTAGTTCTCTGTTTTCAGCTTCCCCATGAAATGCGTAAGCACAGTCTTACATGACTTTTGATAAAACGATCTTCTGACTGACTAGAAGTTAAGGAGAGTGTTGACTTTAGCTGGAGTAATGTCAGACTGGAATACAGGCTTGGGAAAAAACCCAACATCATTGTACCAAAAAAGTTGGTCTCTCTTTCATAGGTTTTCACACTTTACACTTGGGGCTTGGTGTTCGATGTCTCCCTCTGCACACTCTTCTGCACTATATTGATACTGGAGTCTTACATTTGACAGAAACATGTGTCAGGAAATTGCTGAAAGGTACAGTGAGTTTCATGTGTTTTGTTTGTTACCAGCTAACTTAAGCTTATCATTTTTCCACTTGAGTCTTACTAGTAAAGCAAATACTAAAGCTCATCACAGAATTTGCTGGGGGATCTCTATTTATGAAAGTGTACACACATGAGTAAGGAAGTTAGGCTGCTATGCAGTCCTCAACTTTTCTTCTATTATGTTTGGAACAAGATAATCCTAGTGCAGAGGTAAGCAAATGACTAGAAGCTCTGTGCTGGGGAGTAGTTCAAAATAAGCAGATGAAAGCCCACCTGGCATAACATCTCAATATTTTAAGTGAATATTGAGCTTGTGGATGACTTCTAAATATCATGTTAACTAAAAGCAGGAGTTAAAATAAGTTCTATATGCACCTATGTAGTCATCAAGAGCAGATCTTTTTCTGTCTGTGGCTTTCTTCTCAGCAGGAGCTACTCTTTGCTGTTTTTCTTCCTTATAGATCTGGACAACACTGAGAAGAATGAAAAGCTGAAGTTCAGTATTGTCATGAGGCTTCCTGAGGTAACTAATGACTCTGGATGCCATTTCTTGGATTTTGGAATCAATACGAAATTCCTCCCTGTGTCTAAGATCAAGCCCACGGAAGACTTACCTATGATTCAAAGAGGGCACAGATATAACATGAACCTCCACAGTTCCTCATTCTGCTGCTCACGACTTGTAGCATACTGTGATTAGTTATAGATTTGACTATAGTGTTTTACATTGTCTTCAGTAACCTGCAATAATCAAATAGACAAGACTGACACTGTTCTTCTGAGCACTCATCTGTATAAAGCATTAAGGGTTTAATAGGATTTAAGGACGATTTATGTGACCTCTGCATTTGGTTTTATACATGTTATCAAACATGTTCAGAAGCTGGTACAGTAAGAGCTGTGTAATCTGATCATGTCACAGCTCTGTGGCAGGGATTGAATTACAAGATCTCCCCCTCTGAAATCTTCCAGCCTCGCCTTCCAGGTCACCTTCCAGGTGACTTGTTTAGCCACTTGCTGGAACTATTTACTGATGCTGTATTGAAAGTTGCAGCAGAATTGCAGATTGACTTCTTTTGCCCTTTTGTTCTTAGTGCACACCACAGCATTGCAGAGAAAACAACATCTCAGGGAGCAGAGGAAAACCAGGGATCCCCCTTCGGGGACTGCCTTCTGTAGAACAGGCTTTTGTCAACATAAGTTGCTTATTGTTTGCCCGTTATGGGCTCTTACATACAGTTCAGATGGCCAGAAGTGCCACTTTGGTTTTCCTCTAACAAGGGCTTCTTTATTTGGCAGCAGTTCCGAGAAGGGGTAGGGAAAGAGAACTCCAAGGAGGTTCTTTGTCCTCTGTATCTTGTTTCGGTCATGGGTTGGTGAGCTGGGGTCAGTGCAGGGCTTCTCTGAGCTGTCAGCTCCAGGCCTGGTGGGTGGGGAACACCATTCCAACCACGCTTTCATGGGAAGGGCTGAGCAGTGAGGGCTTTAGGGGCTGTGTACTGCTGGTTAATCATAGTAGGCTCAGTGCCTTATTGTATCTATTTACAGCTTTGGGAAAAATTGCAGAGAATAGTTTGTTTGCCAAAAAGGACACTTTGGGGTGAATTAGACTATTTTGAGCAGTTACATTCACTAGATTACTTCAGTTGCACCAGAAGCAAGTGTTTAAGCACCATTGAAACTGTCCAGCATTTCCTAAGAGAACTCTTTCAATAATCTGTATTGCAATACAACTGAAAGTGAGGGGAGGAAAGAATATCTAGATAGGGAAAACAGCAGAAGGTGGAGCTGATTTCACAGTGTGTTCATATTTGTTTGCATCTTGCTTAGGACTGGAAGCTTTGGGACATCTGGGTTTGAATCTCTCTTGCCTTTGGGAATGTGAATCAATGCTATTAATTCCTAGGATGATGTCTTAAATAATGGGATGCAAATTCTGCTCCCAGTATCTGTCCTTGTTGGCATTCTGCTTTTGTAAGCTTCCTTAGACCGAGTCTGAGTGAAGCCCTGTTCTGTATGGAGCACTGAGGAATGGGGCATCTGTGTTATTTCTTGGGAGAAGAACGGATCTAAACCAGAGAGTCACAGTAAAGGATAAATGGTCCTTTTAAGCCTCAATTAATATTTAAGTACATGTGCAGAGTGGGACAGAGGTAGTGGGTCAGACTGATCAATAGAAACTTGCTGTGTAGCTCAGAGGGTTCCGAGTGGCAAGCTTTTGATTGTTTCCCATGTTTTGGGAGCATATTGTAATCCCTTAGATACTGGCTATGAAAGGAAGGCTCTGTGGCTAAAAGTGACATCTTAGCTTTTGTCATCAGTGTCTGAAAGCAAAGCATCTGTGTTACAGCCTGGGGCTTTTTCATCATTTTCCTCCCCCAAAGTTTCCACTGTCCTGTGTTTATGTTTATGTTTCTCGGGTTTTAGGGGTTTGTGTTTTGTTTACTAGGCTCTTGGTCAAAAGGTTCGCCAGTGTTGGAATCACCCAATAAATGCTCATTGCATTGCACAGAAATACGTAAAGTTTCTACTTGAGAAGCTGGGGAACAGGCAGGTAAGAGCTAAAAGCCTTTTTTGCTTTGACAGTGTTGAGATTCCTGACCTTTCTGTAGCCTTTAACACACTGAAGAGAACACTGGAACTTGGTACTGTGTGACTTTGTGAACTAACCTGAAATACTCTCCTTTACAGTGTAACAGGCCTGTCCCTGAGAGACTCTCAGTCCCTATAGAGTTTTTGCCACTTAACTACCTGACTAATACGTTGGCAGAGATAGAGAATCAAGGTAAGGTTAATTCTGTACTTTGGAAAACCAGTGGTTGTTACCTTTGGATGCTCAGTCAGCTGTATCTTGACTATATTGACATAACTGAATTCTAAAACTTCAGTGGTGTCTGAACATGTAGGTTTGGTTGTTTTTCTGCTGATAGGAATGGTCAGGGAGCTTCTTCATTGTGTGTGCTTTCAAATCCTCTGTTTTGAATCTAGTTAGCAAACCTGTGCTTTTCAGAACACACGTAGTGAAACATTGTTCTTGTGCAGTGTGGTAGTAGCTATTATTTCCTGTTCAGATGTATTCTAGCTTTCTTTCACATGGGATATCATTTCCTTACATCCCATTTACAGGAAAGCTTCTGCCATGGGGTGAGCATCCAACTTACTCCACTGAAAGCTGTAGCTGTTCTGCATGAATGAAAACACAGGCCCATCTATCACTTTCAGTTTTGTAGATGAAGATGTTGAATAGGCTGCAGGACTAAGTCTACAAGAATACTTAAAATTTTGTAAATACTAACTTTCTCACTGTGTTTTTCTAGGTGTGCATCCATATGACAGACAAGATCACGTTAATGTAAGATTTGTAGAGGAAACAGCACTCAAACACACTATGACACTTTTGGGCCTCAAATACTCCTGAATTGTTTGTGCTGTTGAAGAAAGTTAACTCTGGTACTCAGATAAAAGTATTCACACAGAAGTCTGCAACCAATTTGCGTGTGTGTGTAGTTTAAATGTTGTGGTGTTTTCCACATAATCTAGAGTTCTGTGTAGCCACTGTTACTGACATAAGCTACTCAAAATACTGTTTGGTGCAACATTATTAAGGCTGAAAACTCTGACTTCTAGATAAGTCCTAGCGAAATTAATCTGACAAACCCAGATTTCCAACGAAAAATATCTGTGGTTTCATTGTTTTGTGCTGAAGTGGTCAACTAAGGGGAGCTGTAACAGTATTAAAACATGCTATGAATATTGGTATTCATGTCAATTATTTTAACAAGATAGTCCTGAAAAAGACAGTCCAGTTGTACAGTAAAAAGAAACTGGTAACTGTTATTTAGATTAATAAAATGATGTGCGTGTTTATGTAAAGTAGGTAAGAGTAGCAAATGATGAATCAATCTCTGTATATAATGCATCAGTAATGATGTGTTCATTCCTTGTGGTGGTTGTGCTACCTTACTTGTGGCTTTGGAGTTGGATTCTAATATATTCTATTTTGTAATTAATATTAAAATACAATCTGCTTAAAGTGCACATGACAGGATTTTGTTTTGTTTTAAGATTATGTCTAATACATTGTAAGCAGTACAAGATAAGAAAGGAAATTCTCTAGAAATTTACCTTAGTGGTGGCTTGGACAGCTTTTTACTTCTTTCCTTACAGTTTTTAGTGTTACAGTTCAGCCCTTAGCTTCAGAAAGACAGGTAGTTTTTCCTTCATTTTCAAGTTTTATTATACATATCCAAACCAGTGTTGTTTATTTTTGTTGTTAATGTTCTGAACTGTGACAGTGTTTTGCTATGCAGAGAAAATCTTAAGTTCTGACATGCAGATTTCCAGTCTGTACTGAATTTAAAAACAACTCTCAAAGCTTCAGACTATAAAACTAGTGAAACTGATTTGACATTTTGATAGATTTGAAGGTTTTCAGTAGCAACCTCTGATATTCTCGCTGAGCAGTTTCCAGTGGTGCTTCCTATTACTTACCAGTGAAAGAAAAGATCTCAGGAGCAACTTGACAAGTCATTCTGTCAGTGGAGCAAGTGTTTTAGCTTTCTCAGTAACTGCATCGAAGGCAGGAATATTTTTTTTCCAATTACAATTAAAATTCATGTTGCAGGTGTAAACTCCAATCCCAAACTGCAGAAAACTATGTTGGTATATTTGTATAAGCATTGGAGACTTTGTATCGTATAAATAGCAAGAGAAGATTTTCTAGCCTTATCTGTTTAATGAAATATATTATAAAACATAATCAGATGCAATAAAACTTCAACTTGGAAAAAATAGGCCTAGTATGATAACTACTGATTTTTATTGACACTAAAATACTGCACTGCATTTGGGATGGATACCAGGCTCCTCCTAGCCAGGAGAAGGGAACTTGGATCACTGACTATTTAGCTATGCTTCTGGCATTAATTACTTTGTTTTCAGTATGGAATTTGGCTAAACACTAAAGGACATTCCTTCAGTGCAGTGTAAGTGCTACTGACCTTGAAATCCAGCAGCCAGTAGTGGTTCCTCCTGCTTTAGGTGCTGTCTGTCAGATTTCAATTGGCTTTACAATAGGTTTTCTGAAATGTCTCATGCTTGAGCCAGGTTCAGTTGGTTTGAAAGGAGCCAGAGCTCCATAGGGCCGAGGCAATGGGAGACTGAACTCATCATCGGGGATGTAGCTGGTTGGCCGTCGTTCCGCTGTCATGCGCATGTAGCCGGGCGCTGCAGCTTCTTCCTCTTCTGCTGCTCGCTGGGAAAGAAACAGCTTTTCATCACTTAGTGGGTATTTGCTTTGAAACTCTCATACTGTCCTGAGCCAGTGTACAGAATGCCTTACAAAGGAAACATCATGAGTCTAATCCTTATCAAACCAGGAAACCCAGAGGGGTATTAATTGTTCATTGAAAGGAAAGCATGAGTTAGTCACTGCATAGATGTTTGTCCCAGCAATCTGACTTCTTGCTACTTCTGATCTGCTGTTCATTGCATCTGGTATGTGGAAGATGCTAAACTTATTTTTCCTAAACCTCACCACCCCCCACTTTTGCTTGAAATCAAATGGAGAGTAGAACTTCACAGATGGGTATCTCATCCATCATCCCAAAACATAGCCATACAAATTACTGTAGGAATTAAAAGTAAGTCTTCATTTTAGTGTTCTCTCCTTAAGATGCAATGACTTAAGCAGTATGACTGACTACAGTTATAACTCTTATGAAACCCATAATGTACCACTTCAGTAATTGTCTCTGTCTATATTGCCATCTTCACTGACTCCTGCATCTCTGTGTTTGGCAGTGAACAGCTACGCAGTGAGCTGGCACAGCTCTTCCAGAAAGAGAAACTAGCACAGTGAAAAGATGAGGCTGAAGGTCTAGTTGCAATGTATGGCAAAAACGTACTTTAGCTCTGGCTGCAGCTGCTTCTCTGTGCATCTTCTCATTGCGTAAGACCTTCAGCCATTCATTTTCGGTTTCTTTGGGAGGGGGAAGGCCTTGAGCTATCCTTGACAAAACAGTCATCAAAAGGTATTCTCTCTCTCTTATTTCCTGCTGGAGTTTAATGGTAAGTGCTTGCTTCATGGATAACTCTGCAACAAGAGCCATCATCTTCTGGGTTTTGCTTTTTATCTTCCGTTGCAGTTCATTTGCCTGGAATAAGTAACAACTGCATTTTAGTTAGGGCTCCCCTTACTGGACATGGCACTTGGGTAAGTATTAGGTACACGAAAACAAGTCCAACTCGGCAAGGTTTTGAAATATAATTCCATATTTGAAAATGACTTCATGAAACAGGATTTGTGTTTCTGTGTACACTCAGAACCACAGAAACGGGCAACATAAGTCACATTTACTCCAATGCAAAATACAGAAAAGCAAGTTTGTAATTGCCTCTTGCCCTTCTTGGCTGAATAGCAAAACTCCCCACTGCCCTCAGAGGCCTGGTACCTTGAGTCTCATGGAGTTTATGCACAATTAATTTTGTAATAAAGTAATAATCCTGATCCTTACGAGACACTTAGATGCAGTGAGGCTGTGGGTTGTGAAGTTGTCCTTGGCAGGGGGGAAGAACAGAAAAGGAATGGGACAGGAATTTTTGAGTCTGAGTGGAGCCGATACAAACAAACAAAAAAAAACAACAAAACTTTAATACTCTTTTTGAGTGACTAAGGAGATTGGGAGAGTCAGAGCAGTTGTGCATGTAACTTCTGGAGCACTGCTTTTTTTCAGGAGTTTATTAGCCCATAGCCGTGATTTCACAAACCCGAATTACAGTCATGTTATTTACTATAAAGATCTGTTTTGTTTTAAGCCTTTGTGTGCCAAACCTAACACCTAAGGAAAAAAACACTTCAATTCTGGCCCTGGTTTACATTAACTAAACTTTTTTTTCTGTCTTTCACTCAGCTCTGCTCTATTTGGAGCTTTTTCATTAAGGTGGTGAGGGTGAGAGGATTTTTGCTCTTCCCCAAACAGTGTTACTGGCAGCTAAAAGGAAATAGCTATAATTATAAAAAATAACTATTGAAAATGCTGTTTCTTTCCTGTGTAGTTCTTCCTACCTAAATAACAAAGAAACTTTGAGCCAGATACCAATTTGATTTTTTTGTGTGTTGGAGTAGAATTTAGCTGGCTTTCCCTTATTTCCTTTTGGCTTTTGATGTGTTTGTCGTGGAAAGGCTGTTAAGCACCTGTGCAAAAAAGGAGGATTCTACCAAGTTTCTATGTTTTGGTGAAAGGTCTTTATGTTGTGAGTTTCTTTCACCTTGCCAAATGCTTTTGGTATGTCTATATTACTGTTACTACAAAATGTCTATAATTTCTGAAGACTGCCTATCGCTCTTTCCAACCACTGTTGTAATTAGCAAATGAGTCATCTTCCCTCTTGCCCAGATATTATTTCATTTCATACAGGCCAGCAGGCAGAGTGTACAATGCCCTTCTTACCCGTTTAGCTAGCAGCAGTGAGTCCTGCTTCCTGCTCTCTGCCATGGCACAGGTTCTCTCCAGCAGGTGGGAAACACGCTTGTAGAGAAGATCTGTCTCCAGCAACTTCTCCTCCTTCTGCACCAGCTCTATCTCTAGCTGCAGTGAGGAGGAGTATACAGGATGAAGGTAAATCATAGAGGAAGGTGTAGCACAAGGTGTTCCTGTGACTGCTTTGAGAACTGCTGAAATAATACTGGTGAACAGCCATAAATAGTCACTTCACCATCAGTTTTCTCAATTTTTGCCCTCTCTGCCAAGTATCAAGACAAAGGTTGATTCAGTTGGTTACTGTCAGTTACACAGTTCTTCCATAGCAGGCTGGGCCCTTCTGGGGGACAGGGGCTTACACCAGCATTATTAGTGCCTTGCTGTGATTTTCTTGAATGCAATGGATTTTTATAGTGGTGGGGAGGGGGTGTTTGCCTTTTGCTTATTTTTGGGTTTGTTTTTTTTTTATCTTCTGGTTCCTTGAGTCATGCCATAAATAAGAAGGTTTCAGCTCTTGCTTTAAACACCTTTTCCCTCCTGCTGTTAAAGCCAAAAGAAAGTATTAGGTCATAAGATTCAGTACTGTGTGAATAAAAGACTTCAAAACCACAAGGAGACTGAAAGAGAACACTCAAATGTTATTTTAATTCCTCATAGAGAAAGCTGATTTTAAAAAATATACTTTCTGTAAAAGCTTTTACAAAAAGAGGTGAGTCACAGTAGGAGTGCTTGTGATGTGAGAAATGATGTTACCTGCTCAATCTTTTGTAGCAGCTCAGGTGGAGACGGATCCTTCCCTCCCAACTCTCGCTTTCTACTCTTGTTTGCAGGGTCAGCAAAGGTTTTCTCCATCTGTTTAATCCTGTCCTTGCACTGGGAATACTAGCAAACAAAAAGCCACAACAGTTATTTTTTCAGACAAGAACCCTAAACCCCACTATTACTATGTGCCAAAGGGATGGTCTCAGTGTGTCTGATTTACAGCAGAACTGCACTAAAGCAGCTGGGGTGGCTGCACTGCCAACACCTGGGCTTGGAAGCAAGACTCCAGCCTTGCTGAGAGATGTTTGGGATGCTTGGACAATGTAGGAATAAGCAAAACTGGTCAAACACTGGGAAACGTTTCCCTATGAAACCAGAGGTGGATGCTTGTCATCCTCCTCTCCTATTGCTAATAAATGAGAATTTGAAAAAGAGGACGATGATGAGAAGAGTAGTAGATGAGAGAGGAACATGATTACTTTCCTCCAGTAACATGTTGCAGGGATAAAGAGAATGATCTGTTTGTCACGTCCATGGTGGACAGAATACAAATCAATATCCTTTCACTGCAGCAAGAAAGATCAAGGCTAAAGGTTAAGAAAATCATTCTTCTGTTAAGGAAGGACTGGAACAACTTGCTGGGGAAAGTGAGGCTTCTCAATGGTGGCTTTAAAGCACATCTTACCCTCAGCAATGACAGGCAATCCAGTGCTGGAGTAGGAGCACCTCTTTACTAGCCCCATTTTTCTGACTGTGATGATGTAATCTGGACATTTTCATGGTATTCTATTTAAACCTGGACAAATGTTGATGTCAAATAACATACAAGAACTGACAGGTTCTTTGAGGTAAGCTGAACTCTGAGGCATTAAAGTCCCATCTACAGCATCTTGACAGCTCAGCAGGTCTACGTGTTAAACTAATTAATGATTAATGCTAAGTATTTCTCACTGATGCATGAAGGCAGATTAGTTTTTATGGGTCAGTTCAGTCAGTGGGAACAGTCCCCTGATGTGCAGTCCCAATTAAAAGTTACATAGTTTTATGATCAGAGAAAAACCACCTTAGAATCTCACCAGGTATTTTTCTGTCAGATAAAGGAAATACCTGTGAATATTTGTATTTTTAATGCTTTACATTGATAGTAACAAAAATACCTAGTTTAGCACTTGCTTAGAAGAGTTCTGCTATTGCTTTAGACAATGGTATTTTATTAGCTAAAGCCTAGTCACTGATGTTTCACTCTTTAGTAGAAATATGAGGTTTCTGATGAAAAGCATATGAGTGGAACATACATCAGGTTGATGATTAAGCAGCTCATGTGGATATAGGAGAACCAGGTGAAATTTTTGTTCTTGCTGAGTTGGCACAGGGCCCTGACCTGGGCATTTCCCCTTCCTGGCAGGTACCACAGCCACCAAGACACAGGAGCAGTTTCTGCAGTCTACTGAATACAATCTACTCATTCATCCACCTATTCCAAAAGGTACATCTCTAACAGAAAGAGATCCTATCTCAGAACAGTTAATTTAGTGCTGATAAAAGCATATGGTGAGAACACGTGGCACACAGATTCAAACAGTGTCTCTATAACATTTCAAATACCTCAGTCAAATGAAAACACTGAAATATTTTCCATTTTGTAAAACCGAATCTTGTTTTCCTTTCAGATCTCTCTCTCTGAAATATTACCAGTGATGTCTATATGTTGTTAGAAAATCATTCAGCATTCAACACTAGAAAGTTTAACTCACCTGTAGAGTGAGAAAAAGAACGAAAGTTCTGGACTAATGGTAAGGTTAGGAAATGAAGGAGTGGAGAATAATAGGACAGACAAGAATAAGATGAAAAAGTCTGAAAAATACCCAAGACTTAAGAAGACTGAGAGTCTTCCTGTCTCCTTCTAAATCTTACCTGAAAATCTTTCTCTTTTTTTTTTACTCTGTAGTTATCTTTTTTCTATAGTATACCCCTGTTCTTGGGGTATGACTTGCATAACATGTACAACATGTTATTCTCTCAGCAGAGCATACAATGTCTTTAAAAAGCCAGAAGCAACAGAATAGTGCAAGCACTATTTAATAGTGAGTCACAGCTGCAATCAATGCAAATGCACACCCTAATTCAAGATTTTTGTGCAGGCACTAACAGAATATGTATAGGAAAAATTTTCATCTAGAGATAAGGTCAAAAGTAAATGAGCCATTTCAGAAAGCAAGGAAAGAATGTCCCAAACACTGCAGTTTGTTAGTTGCTTAATGTCATTTTGTAACTAGAACTAAAACTTACACTGGTTTTGTGTAGGAGAAAATATATGTGGATTATATCATTGTAGGCAGCAGAGTTTCCAGAGTAGGCTCAGGGTCAAGTGTGAATTGAGCTATTATTTTAGAAAATTGAAGAGCTAAGTATATCTCCCACCCCTTCACCTACCCCCATCAATACACTTTTAACAAATTTTATCTACATTCCCATTTTTTCCCCATGACTGCCATTCTCCAGCTTAGTCATACTGACATTTTGGGCTATGGGGAGGGTTGGCTGAGATTCCATGCGCTGGAAGCGTTTGGCACGTGCATAACAAAGTGCATCAGCTAGTAACGCACAAGCATAGAACTTACATAGCCGAAGTTAAAAACATTTTGTGCTAGACAGTGTATTACTGACCTTTTCTGTTTTAACCTTGTATACCTAAACATTTTTTCTATTAAATTATCTTAAGTTTTAAAATACAGAATAATTCAAAACAAACAAAAGGCTTTCTTTCCCACCAACCTGTATCTGAAGTACCACCAGATGTGCATCCAGGGCATTCTTCACTGGGATTGCTTTGAACCACAATTTAATCTGTCTCTGTTTCTCAGCTACCTTCAGCTTCAGAAATTTGATGTTTTCATTCATAGCTTGCATCTCAATATCACCATTTCTACACAACATCTCTTGCGTGTTTATTTTTTCATATAAAATGCATATTTCTTCTTCTCGATCTCTGAGCAGAAGACCACTGCAAGAAGTCCAAAATGAAAAGGAAGTATTTTTTGTTTAGAACTGACCCATATTCAGTGTATTCTATTCAAGGACATAACTAGTCACCTTGAAAGACAGTAATAATCCAGAAAAACGTACAAAGCTTTCACAAATAGTTTTATAATATCATAATAACATTTTAAATAGGTAACAAAGTAATTACAATGTGAAAATGAGAACAAACAATTGCCAATATTACTCTAGTCTCTCAGAATCACACAGAATCATCACGGCTGAAAGAGACCTCTAAGATCATCAAGTCCAACCATCAACCTATCACCACCATGCCCACTAAATATAATTTAATCTCATATAATTTTGATTTTTATATTGAATATATAATTAATTATAGTCAATTATATAATTGTAAAAGCTTTGATGGCCTTCCACAGCATTCATTTAAAAACAGATTAACATGATCAGGAAGCTTTACATCTTCTGCATTTTTTATGTTAGCTGCACAGAAGCACAAAGGGAGCAGGAGGCTACAAGTTCTCAAGGCATTCAATAGCCAAGCCACTACATTTTTTTTTTAACAATATTCCCGAGGAACAAGTATCGTCACCAATGGAGGAAAAAAGTCTGTGTAATCCAAAGCAGCACTGACATTGCAGTGAGGGAGACTAGACTGTTTAGCAAACCTTTGTAGTGAAGCAACCTTTTAGCATTCCTAATTTGGAGTGCTTATAAGTTGAAAAATATTGTTGATTCATGAATGTCAACATTACACACTATATCCCATCAATGTCCACGTGTACCTTTCATTCCGTTGCTGAATGGCCCTTTCATATTTGTTGCATTGGTGCGCTACTTCCTCTTCAATGCACATGACCTTATTGACAAGTCTTTCAAGACTCAGACACTGTTGCTGCTGCTTTTCTTTCATCTCATCCATGATCTGTTTAATTTTGCAATAATCTTTTCTGAGACTGTCTCTAATTACTATATTATTTGTATTCTTCAGATGTTGTTTCTGCAATTTTCTTTAATATAACAGAAAAGCAGGAAAGCTTTTTAGTCCATTCAATCTGAGAGCAATTTCAGCATCTAAAAGCAGAGCTTAAACTAATTCCTCAAACACACAAAGGATCTTCTATATCACTGCTTCACAGAAGCATTAAAAAGTGGTAGAAAGACTCTCTGAGAACAGCTTCTATCTGCAAACTCTTTCCAGCTTGAGGAGAACTGAATTATAGCCCTAAAAAAGGCTATAAATGGAGCACTGCACTAGTTTCTTCTCCACTGAGTAGCCCAAGGGGACGTAAGACATCAAGTACAAGAGCAGAAGCATAAACTGTGATGCAGTTAGGTCAGTGATATTATGATATGGAAGTCTATTACTGGGATTAAGAGTATTTTCCATAGGCAAGAGTTAGTGACAATTCAGTACTAGTGTTAAAACAAGTTTGCAGCGATCAAATTGTCTGTGGGATCTGTACTAGAGTAGTACATCATAATAGATATATATAGGTCATCTATAATAGATATCTGCCTTCTTAGCTTTGCTTTCCCCCCTAAAAATTTTAAACACAGCTTGTGCATCTTGACAAAAATCACTTAAATCACTGAAGATCTACTTCTTTTCTAGGTACATTCATTATGACTTTGAAACCAAGCTACTAGGAGATTCATGATATTCTTTGAGTGAATGTATCCTGAATGCATTTTTTTGGTCTGATTGTGCAATTCTTTGGCACCGAAAAACAAAGTTTTGGGAAAATCTATTTTTAAACCACTCATTTTTGGCTCTGTTGTTCTCCATACACAGTTAACTATTCACTAGCTTCCTACTTCCTCAGCTACATATTTCAGAGCCATTGTCATTCTGTCTGTATTGCAGAATATTATCACTAGGATAACAAACAGATAGCAAAAAGACATCTCCAGTAAATAATGGTCTAGGTAAAAACAGAGTCATGTGCACTCCCTGTTCTGCCTCATCTGCTTTGGTATGAATGTAACCTTTGGCCTGGAAATTGAAATAATGTTTTGTCTGATCTAAAAAATAAGTGTTATCCAATGAACTTCAGTTTGAATTTGAACCAAGAAACCCAGTTTGTTCTCATTTAATAATTAGCCACATTACTAGCTAGTGACTCATTTAATAGCACCATGCACCAGTCTATTGTGGAATCCCGTATGTCTTGGACCTCTTTTTGTCTAATGATACCAAGTAGAAGTACAACAATGTTGTTCATATTGAATGAAATAGCATGATAATTCAGGTACAAGAGGCTCAAGAACTGTGATACAAGGGAAATGCAATGACCATTCATCCCTTCAAAGGACAAGAAAGTGAGAGTAGCCAGAAAAACTTCAAAAATGCTTTGTGCCATGAAGTGATGCCCAAGCTAATTTTGAAGGACACGAAACTTGAGCAGATTATGTAAGCATGTTGCTAAATGTCTTTGAACCAGGTTTTAAAAATCTGGATAATAACTATCAGGAATGATATAGGCATAGCTGAAATTGAACTAGTTTATCTCTTAGGGTTCTTTCTAATCTTACATTTCTATAAATGTAATTTACAGTTTACTTAAAACTCACCTTTCCTTGGTTAGAATAATATTCCTTAACTTTTCTATTTCGTTTCCTAGCAATTTTACTTGTTTTTTAATTTCACTTGCTTTCTGCTGAGCAGCATGCACCAAATTTATACATTTATTCCTTTCATTTTGGATAATACTATATATTTTAACAAGTCCTTTGATTCTGAAGAAAAGTATGAAAGAAATAATTATTATAATTTTATGCATATAACACTGGGATTAAAATTGCTTTAAAATTTATTTTTAGCTAATATATTATTATTTCTTACTGGTTTTGGATTTTCTTTTCCCTCTTTTTATGCTGTTCTATTTCAAGATCCTTTCTTTTTACTTCTTTAATAATATTTTGGAGTTGTATCTGCAATATAAATAGAATTCAGTGAGCAGTTTATATATATCAAAGAAATATCTTTAAAGAAATTACTCAGAACAGCTACTCCTCTTAGACAAGGAAAAGAGAGCAATATGTTATTGCAGTGCACCATAAACTGCCAATAAAACAGCACAGTATTGTGAGCTTTCTGTGCTGTGATGGAACGTCGAAGTAAAGTGAAAAATGAGAGTACATAAGGCTCTCCTCACTAGTAATTTAATTTCTCCATATATCAGCTTTTACTTTAGCAGAGTCTTCCCATTATATGAGATAATTCTTACCTGGGCTTTTTGAACATCCCTGGATTTCTGTTCCCTCTCTTCAACTTTGAGTGCGATTAGACGTGCAAGTCTGGTTAGCTCTTTCCTGCATTTGTCCTGCTCTCGGAAAAGCTGGCGTTCTTCAGCAATGCATTCTTCTAGCATATTGGCATCCATACCTGACATCATTTCCTAATAAAAATGAAAAGCAATTCCATATGCATCAGCGTTTCCGTGTTGGCAAAACCCAAAGTTGGAAATACTTGGGTTTATCTGTGAAGATATATAGATACAGACTACATAGATGTAAACAAAAGGAAAAATATTGCTTTAAAAAAGCAGCTAAAACACCATGCACAATCCTTGTAGCAACATATCAAAATATTTTAATCACCTAGAAGCATTTCTATTCCTCAATCTAGCATGCCTTTCTGCTATTTGCCCATTGGGCAATATGGTTCCTTGTGACCACATAATCTTTAAATAAGCTTCCGTCAGGTCTTGACATGTCCATACTACACTATGTATGACACTGAACTTTCACATTAAGAGACTAAATTCAGATATTTAAAATAAAGTATCTAGATGCCTGGAGTTGTTCAGTCAGTATAGCCAGTGAACTCTGAAGACCTATTTGTTCTACCCACTGTAGACTAGTCTCTTCAGAAGAAGGTTAATGGTTGGCTTCCCAGGCTCCACCAACTGCAAGACTAGATTGTTATGAACTATTGTGGCACATTAGATAAACAACCCCCACACAAATAATGACATGTAGATGCTGAATCTATATGTATTCAAACACAAGCTGAATCCTACCTGATAATGCTAATGAATTCAAAGACAGCACAAGAAGAAATTGGATAGAGTATAAGGAGGTATGATCTTAAGAGGAAGGTATGTCTGAAGTGATGTATTTTGCTTCTTATAAAGTCAATTTATATAGTGGCAAGTACTAATACTCTCATAATCAAGACAAGTTGCAGCTAGAAACTCCCATCATTATTACTTCAAACAGTTCCCTTATTTTTATGATTGAAAACCAATCATTATAGTGAAAAAGCATGAGAAAGCAGAGCTCAGCACCTGTTCAATTAAACTTCTCTCAGTCATTTCAATTTCCTTCTGCAGTTCTCGTCGTCTTTCCAGTAACACTTCATTACTTTTAGGGATAGCTTCTGCCTACAAAAATAAACCAAGCACACTGAGTAACACTAACAAAAGATGTCAAAACTGGAAACTGCAGATAATTTATTTACACAAAATAAGAAATTAATTTTCTGTCATGTTACAATAGGTAGTCTCAAATTTCTTCATTGCATAGAGTTCCTCAGCAACATAACCAAGTTTCTCAACTTTTAAACTTAGCTATAAACACTAAACTTCACAAGTAGTGTCTGTAAGTAGGCATTTCCACATTTTCGAGATGGGATTCTAAAGATGCCATCAAGCTCTTGAGTCTAAAAGTAGAAAAGCTCATATAAATATCTTTAATCCACTAAGGCCTTTTGTTCACAATAAGACATGGATAAACTTAGGCACTTTCGGCTGTTTCTGTGATAGCCTGATGGAAGAGCAGGCATGCAAGAGATGGAACAGCAGCTCTGCTCTGGGCTGGTAGCAGCTGGAGCAGCCAGTTCTCTTTCACACAGAATGTCAGCAGCATTTAGCAATAGCTGACCTTTCACAACTTACTTAGAAGAAAAACACATTTGAAGGAAGTGTTCCTGTAATTTCCTTATTCTACAAATTAGTTGTTCTGCACTGAGCACTCGATTTAAAGTAAGAGAAATTTGGGGAAGCACACTGATGTACTGCTGCCTCTGCCATCACGTTTTTATACTAGCAATTCTTGTGAATTTTCCCCTTGGAATCACAATGAATACATGTAAATCTGGCTTTTTAAGTAGTTAAAAGAACTTCAACTACTTCAAATATTTTAAGTTTTCCTATATGTGCTCCCAAGTCTTCCAAATTAAATTAGTCTCAAGGTAGCAAAAGCCAAGGAGGATCAAGCTTGCCACTCTAGTCTTTCATACTCCAGTACTGCATTTGAACTGGCCATACTGCAGAGGAGTGATGATTTCACATTTGCTCTTCTAAAAGAGCCACTTGATGCCAGTGGGAAGTCACTGTACTATTTCGCTCATAATTGACTATAATTTCACAATGCCTTAAAGGAAGACATGACACCACAGTGCCAATATAATCTCCCAGTTCTTCTTGGCAGGATGCTCCCACCTAAAATCCATTCCTTAAGAATAGTCCAAATATATCTTAATGCAGTATTTTTATTACAGCCAGAGCACCTAGGGGTTTGTTTGTTAGCTGCAGCAACACTCGTGACATTTTTATGTGCATAAGACTTAAAACAGTCTTCTCCTCTTCCCCCTTTTAGGATTAGCCAAAAGATTTCCAACAGATTTCCTACAAGAAAATGTAGAATCCTTATGATCAACACATTCATACAGACCTTTAATTTGAGTCTTTTATGCTGTGTCTTATCTTGTTCCAAGGAATCATAAATCATATTCAGTTGTAACTTCATCTTCTTTAAATTTCTCAGCTCTCTATCTTTCTGTGTTTGCTTGTGCGTGAGAATATCATGTTGCTTTTTTTTCTCCATGAGACACTTATTTAAATTACCTTCCAGAGTTTCTCTGTATAGAGAGACAGAATTTTAGAAACAGGTAACTTGACCAAGACATGTATGCAAACAGACATCATCATTTTAATGGGTTTTGAGTGCTTTCAGAGCAAAATCCAGTTTCACTCTCATGATTTTATCAAATGCTTATGCTTTTTGATATTCTTCCAGCCAGATTCATGCTGATCACAGTATAAAACTTGAAAACAGAATGGCAGAAAAAAGACCTTTGAGAACTCATACTACATGGCTTATGTCTGCTACTCTAACCTGTCTAATAGGAGTGCTGCTTCTGTCTCTCTGCCAACTTCAACTAATTTTGTCAAAGTAACACATTCTTGCTCTTTGCTTTTTAGCAAAATTTGTTTCCCATCCAATTCCTTCATTACATCTTCTCTTTCTTGCAAAATCTCTTCAGTCCTCTTTTCAATGGTTTTCAGGGTACCATTCAACTCCTCTATTTGGTCATTTAGGGCTTCTGTCATCTTCTCTGCATCACTGTGGGTAGATTTTAACAAAATGTTTAACATTTCCATGTATACATTAAGATGGCAAAGTGTAGGTTGACAGTTTTCATGCACACATCAAATGATTTCAACACCACAACTATACACATTATGTGTTTGAAAGCAGACTATATACAGTGAAAATCTTCAAATGCCAATACAGTTCAACAATAAAATTGCAGACAGCCATGGAACTAACAGGGAGTTTAGCACCATGACAGTATTATAAAAAGTTCTAGTAAACTGATTTCTGTTTAATATCACATGGGTGTGACTTCTAAAGACTATTCCCAGGATTAGGAACTCTGGTTAGTTCATCCTGTGATGTGACACAAGTATAAAGACTCATTTAAACACTTTATTAATAGCAATCTACACCATGTACTAGATTTTTTAAATTGCTTTTCTGTAACACTAGAGGAAAAACTTCTTCTATTTAGGATGGCAGAGTTGCATTAAGCAGTGAAAGCTGCTAGTTTCCCTGAGGCCACAGAGAGAAGCATATACTGAAGACTAGAAAATGCAAAAAAAGCCTAATCACTAGATTACACAGTACCAGTTTCCATTTACTAAGTAGATCTGACACTAAACCAGCACAGCTACGCAATTTCTGACCCAGCTTTGTTCTACCCTTTTCTTTGTTTGACTTGTAAATCTACAATGTTTCACTGCATATACTATATTTCTCAGTACAGTGGATTTTAAGTAGAGTTACAGACTTGATTTTTTAAAATGTTGATCCTAATTTTAATCAACAACTATACTTAGTCATCCCTCTAGTAAATGGATGGAAAGAAGTCATATATACATATTTAGGTGTACACAATTATTTATTAAAACCATACTTTTTTTTCTTATTCATCTTCTCGGTTTCTCTTCCAAGTTTCGCTGGAACATCAAGAATCTTAACTAGCTCAACCTAGTGATGAAACACAAAGGTCAGATTAATGGCCTCAACATCTGATGAGATTTCAGAGAAGCAATATTCACCTAGAACTGCTGTGAAAATGGGCACAATTACTTAAGCTTGTCCTGGGGAATTATAGCTGCTACTTTTGAAACAAAGGATTGATATTTATGATTTCATTATGTCTGGGAGATAAAAATTACACTAGAATGTTATTAATACATCTGATTATGTTAATCTATACCACGGGAAGGAAAGTGCCAAAGACCTGGGTATGTGTTTTAATTCTCAGCATAAATCTGTATGAACTTGGATCTGTGCATAATTTAGAGCAGCCTACAATAACACAACATAGCAAACATGTCATTAGAGAAACCATTTTCAATCAATCAAACCCATGACTATTATTATTTCCTAAAGGAGTAATAATGGATATGGCACAGCAGCATAGGGGGGTTCCTGCCTATTAAAAAAAGATGTAATGCCATCTAATCAATTTGGAATGACAACACCCAGAAGATTCATTTTCTTAGAAGAAGCATGCACCCATATACACATACAAAGAGATATTACAATTAATTTTGTGTTACTTTCAAATTAGCCTGCTTCTCCAGAAGCATTTCAATGTCTTCCTTATCATGCAACATCATTTTTTGCTTGGATGAAATATCTTCCTTCAATGCATTAATTTCTGCTTTCCTTTGGATTACTTCTTTGCAGAGCTCATCATAATTTTCTCTCAACTGCTTAGTTTTCTTATCTGCTTCCTTTAAAAATGAAGTAAAAGATGAGATTATTTTCCCTTTCACATGTTGCTGTTTGTGATATTACAGAATCATTAACATTCAATGATGATAACTTATTTGACAATGAAGTATGAAATACAATTTTTTTTGCCAGATGAGTGTTTCTTCTATCAATAACCAGCAGAATTTTATTTCCAGCAAACCCATATATATTCATCAGGATTTATGACTGCAAATGTATTTTGCGTACTCACATCCTAGAACCAAACCCCTGCAGCTCTCTTTATATACAGTATCCATTTGCTGAACACAGTAAATAAAATTCTTGGGTAAACTTAAGAAAACCCAGATCTTTTCTGAATCAGATAGACTTATCAAACCCGAAGGACAAAAATACAGCCTTTCCTATGAAGTCTACCTCTTGATTTGGTTATGTATTCCAGATTTTAAAACAAACTCTAGAGCTACACACACTGTGAAAATATTTTCATGGATGTTTTTCTATGTTAGCTGACATAACATAAAACATGGCTTTTCCTCATGCTTGGTACTTACCTTTTGTCTTTGAATTCTTCCATATTCATTTTCCAGAAGCCTTTTTTCTTCTTGCAAACTACAGGAAAGTAAAGCCAGAGATAAATATATTTATAATACAATAAATATTACAATAATACAGTATATGGTAAAAATATATGGAAGCCTATCTTGTGTTAGACTAAAGTATATAGTGAATTATCATCTGAGACAACTGAAAGGTGTCCAGATTTAAAGAATGTTGCTCACTGGCAACTGAAAGTCCTGAAAGACAGGTAGCATGTAAGCAGACTTTTTTCTACACTGCACACTGCATACATCTAAACTTCTGAACCTGATTCTTTTTAGTCTTAAAACCTCCTGCAGGGATGCATTTTTGCCTCATTCATCATTGTCTTTATACTAGCAGACTGTAACAGATCAGATGGCACCCTACAGCCACAGTTTCTCCTAGTGTCATAAAACAAAATTTTAACATGGAAAGAAGGCGAAAGGAAGGGGAGCTGTGTTATAAATATCCACAGAGACACCACACATCAAAGAAAATGCAGTTGCTGATAAGAAACCTTCCTCTGAGTGATTGCTCACACACACATTCAAACTGTACACAAAAGTAAGTGAAGCTCCACAAACCTGAACAGGGTCTTGTGAAAGAAAATCCTGAAAAGTGACAAGTGCTGTAGTTTAAGCCAATGGGATACAGTAGAAAACTAAATCAAATAGCCGTGGTGATCTAAACCCACATACTCTTAGATTTTCTGAGTGTATTTTTAGTAATGCTGCCCTGAGAATGGAGGAGGAGTGACTAAAAACTGAGCTACTTCAATTCTGTGATAGCAGCTTTGGTCTGCTCCTGTGGAATGATGTCCATAAGCTACAACTGAGTATATACTGTGTTGGAATGCCATGCAGGTAAAACACAATGTTTGCACTTACCAACAAATTGTCTAAATGTATAAATATGTTAATTTGGGCAATTCATATTCCCAGCTCACTGTGGCATGATTTATAGTTGAACTCCTTGGGAGTGGCATAATTACACTAATTACAATGAGTGTCCACTTTGCACAAATAACCATGACTGTTTGACTGCCACAAAAACTGATTAAATAAGTCCTGTGCAAAGTGATCAAAGAGATTGCATTGTTCATCATCAGTCCATGCTGGGCCCTCTCTAATATCATGCCAGATCATCAAAAGAGCAATCCCAAAAATCAGGGGAGAGAGAGCAAAGCTGAAACTTTTTGTTTTGTCACATTCCTCACTCATGAGAACAGATTCCTGTGAAGCCATTCCAGTTTCACAAAGACTTTTCCATCCAGCAAAAGTAAAACGACTCAAACACCTCATTTTCCATGACATAAACAAAGACAACAAGGAAGAGCAAGCACCAAGTTATCTTAAGAGCCAGCAAACCAACTACTTCCACACAAAAACCAGTGAAGGTGAGAAAAGAGAAAGTAGGTAAAAGAAAGAAGTTAAATCTCTCCCTTTTGAGCAATGTCCAGATGTCCATATCCAAAAGACAGACAAGTAACTCTATGCTAACATCCCCAGACTTCATTACTGCCAGGGGTAAAAACAGGAACTTCCAAAGGGCAGCCCATCTGGCATCCCAGGTGCCTATTTTAGAAAGAGATAAACTACCAGTTGAAGACAGCATATTTCTCTCTTGACTCTAAAGGGAGACCAGGATAATTAACTCAGATTAAGAAATCAAATAGATTCTTTAAAAATTTTAAGTTCAGTCTCTGATTTAATAGCTGTATGGATACAGAAGCTCAATGTAAGAGAAAATCTGCTTTTTCCATTTTGCTTTTGAATCTTGTAATGTGTGATATGTGGACATTAGCCTCATCACTGCCTGTAAAATACTTAGACATCAGTCACAACAACCAACAAAATAGCTGCAACTGGCATTAGGAATTGGTTTATATTCCCATTGGTTTACAGCCCTTCTTTGATGAGTGTATTTTTCAATATCATGTGGTTTTCATTATCATTGTCATTTTTGCACCTATAAAAACATACATAATGAAAGGAAGATGAAACTCTTAAGTATAAGCATTAATAGCAGTACTGTACATGAAAAGCTATCACAGATCTATCACAGTTGTAATGAGTTAAAAAAAAGCCCTTGGAAAATTGGACCATTAATAAAAATACATTCCAGATTCTTCCCTGAGAGATGCCTACATCTGCAAACTGACACAGAAATACAAAAAAAAAGTCAGAGAGATTAAGAACAGTAGTGGTAGTTGTCAACAGAGGTCCAGTTCCCCAGCTCACAAAATAGCCAGAATGTTATCATCATTACGACTCCCATCATGCAAGAAAGTAAACGTCATCAGCTACTCGGACACATAGCTGGGATTGCTGAGGAAGCTACAGAAGGTGCTTAGCACCTCACAACTAAAATCTAGTGGCTACAAGTAGAAGATGGCATAGCTGAGAAGCTGCCAGCATGAGATTCCTGTAGGGCTTTCAGCTGTAATTTGTTGTATGTACCAGAGAACACAGTCACAAGACTAGCTGATAACAACTTCAACTGTAACTCATTTTATTTTACTTATGGCTTGTGCTTCCTTACTAGAAAAACTATAGACAAAACTTAACTTCTCACTTGGTAATTATTGAGTGACTAATTCTGAAATAATTTCAAGCATTGAAATATTTTTCCATATTTGCAATGATTCTACAAGGACAAACTCAGTTTTGTAATCCTGACTTGCATCCAATAGTACATAGTACCTCAGGTTTTTCTACCATCAGAAATGATTGTGAGGGCTGTAGGTTGGACCTAGGCTTTAAAAAAAACTGTTTTGAAGAATCAGGCACATTTAACTTCACAAACTCTTGTTATAGATAATTTCATTACAAATTAAATGCTCACTTTCAAAAACATGGTTTAGATGATAAATTCATTTAGGTTATATATTTATTTCTCAATAAAACTATTGTTGATACTGCTGCCTGATAAAGAGGCAGCAGCTCTTGTGTAGTTAATCTGTGGAACTCACTACCCAAGGTGTTACAATGCCAGAAGTTTATATAGCTGAGGAGGAGAGAGGAGAAGTTCAAGGAAGAGAGGTCAACTGAGGATTCCTAAAGAGAGGACTGTATTTGGCTCATGAAATCCCTCCATCACAAATGGCTAGGGACTGCATTTTTGGTTGCTGTTAGATAATGTGCCATATGGACCTCTGGTCAGGCTGTACAGCTGGTTTTGATCTAATGCAATACATAAGACCAAAGAGAGGAAGTTTCTTATTAAAGTGAAAGAACATTTTTCACAGTATGACTGACCCCAAAAGTGTAGTTTTAATCTGCAAGATAGGATATTCAATTCATATAAACAAATTAATGCAGTAAATGTGCAAGGGTAGTTGAAACAACACCTAAACATAGGGTAGAAAAAAAATCTTTTGACTAGAGTCTAAAGTAAGTGAGTAAATGACTCCTAAACATATAAAACCTCATCATTTTTCAGAAGTGATACAAAGTCAGTGAAAGCTTTTCATAAAATACAAGGACAAATGGGTAAAAAGCATGATATTTTGAAGACCTCATCTCTGGACTGCTTGGAAATTGCAATAAATTATTTAATAATTATTTCAGGAAATTTCATGTTGCTTAGTTATTTCATAGCAAATAATTTTTTCCAGATGCTTTCCATGTTTTTTTATTTCTCCCACTCCCAGTTTACTTCTTTCTCAAGTTTCTTTCTCTCTTAGAGCAAACACTTGGCTCTTAAAAAAAAAAAAAAAAGAAACTTCAAGAAAGAACTGCCAGAAAAGTCTGCTTTATGCAGTTTGTTCAGTGCTTTTCCTTTCTTTGTAGAAAAACAGTTTCAACTGCTGAGCTGCTGACATTCATTTGTGTTTATATACACCAACTACACTACAGCTGGACTGAAGATAGGTACAGATTTTTATAAATGCAATAGTACTGTTTGTTATTTTACTATAAAAGCGTCACATACAACACACTCAGATACGCAGGTAACTAAAATATATACAATATCAAGCTTATTCTGAACTTCTATCCTTTTATAGAAATGTCAAGTATTCACTTCTTCCACAACTAACTGTTCCTTTTTCCAACATGAGAATATACAAGACTCCTCTTCCCTTAAGTACCTGAATAGAAAAACCTAAATACACTGTGCTTCTGATGTTAAAAATAACATTGGGTCTATTTATGACATTGTTTCCATAAAATCCCAGTCACCAGGTCACTGAGATACTTAAAGGTGTCCTAGGCTAGAATTATTCCTGTTAATTTTTCCTCCCTAAACATTAATCATGCAATGTAGTAAATTTTAAGCAGCATTTCAAAGGACATCACAGCAGGTTCTAAAATTAACATTAACCACAAATCTCACACCAGGGTGATTTTGTTCATCACTGAAATCTTGCTGTTACTAGGGAAAATCAGCAGCAATTTGTTTAACAAAAGCCATCAAGAAATGTGTCCATGTAAGAAGAAGAGATTGAACTATATTCTATGTTATTATCTTGCTAGATAAGGTATGGTAAAATTAGCAGTGTTTGACCACTATCACCTACCATTCCAGTTTGTACTGAATTTCATACTCTCGTTCCTTAATAGTATTGTATTCATTTTGGCTACTAAGAAGTTGTTCCCTTATTTGGGAAACTTCATTGGAGAATTCTTCAGGGAACTGTTCTACTTTTTCCAGTTCATGTTGTTGCTGTTCCAGTTCTACACTAAGACGTTTGGCTTCCTCCAACAGCTGGATCTCAGATTCCTGTAAACTGCATTAAACAGAAAAATTTAGAATTAGGCAATGAAAGGCTTAAGCTTGTATTTCTACTTCTTTACCTACCTATAATATTTAATTCAAGGTTTTCAAGATGGGATTAGGTCCTGAATAATCTTGTCTGACCTCCTAGTTTACTCTGCCTTGAACACATCACAGACCTCCTGAGGTCTGTTGAAATCTGAATTATCCTATGATGTCATGACAGCAATAGAATCTGATGTGAAGGAATTTTTCTGCACACCTAGAGCAGGATTCATCTCATCTGATGGTTAGTTAGTCTAATCTATTTGTCTAGCATCTCCTACAACAAACGAAGGGACAGTTGAGTTGAGATGGTAACAACAAAAAAACCAAAGTAGACAACTGACTATGCTACACTAGCATAGCTGAAATAATATAGCAGAAAAAGGGTTTTTTTGTGTAACTCTTCTACTTAGATAACCACTTCCTTTTCTAAATGAGAAAGTAAGAAAACCACAGACTTAACAGGAAACAAGAGTGTGCCAACATCACAGACAAATAACTTCATGAGTAATGTATTTTCACATTAACTTTTAGAGAAAAATAAATTGAATTACTGACACAACACTGTGTACACCAACAACAGCCTTGGAAATGCTCTGCATACACCCCAATTGTATTTATCATATTAGATACATTTGTATATCAGAGAGATCAGTTGCAATCATTCGGCACAGCAGTGCCAGGGATCAATGCTGCTTAACATGCATAAGAGTTTCTCCTTCAGATGTTTGTATGTGACTAAAGAAAGGAAGAATACACACTCCTTCTAAACCTCATCCAGGATCATTTGTTTCCACATGGCATTGTAATAGCATTGGGACAAATAGGGAATAATTAGGAAAGTGATTAAATTCAACTGTAATAAGTGAAAAAAAAATCCACAAAACTGTTCCGCACATGTAAGATTGAAGAACTAAAAATTGGTATTGATTCTGTGAATGGTTCATTGTAGGAACAGACACATACTGAATCTATCATCAGGACTCTCTTTACAGCAATTAGAGAAAACCAGACACTTGCAAATGTCTGTTTAAGGAGGTCGTATGTGGTCCCTACTTCTTCCTATTGACTATTATTGGACTCTAGATTCCTAGTTAAGATGTGCATGTCTACTGATGTTAACACATGGACAAGTGAATCCCACTTTTGATGTCTGACAAGTCCCTAACATATACTGGAGATCATGATCAAGTTTTGTAGTTGATTTCCTTTGTTTCCTTTCAGCAGTAAAAGAAATGTACCTGTGGGAATTAGTCCTCGGTCATGCATTGGCATTGAGCTTTGATACATGACTACATCTAAATAAAGAATGTGAGACACAAGTCTCTCCAATCAGCTTTCTTACAGAAATGTGGCAATTTCATACTCCTGTGAGAACCATGGAAAGAATGAGAGATGTAATCTACCATCTAATATTATGGTAGTTTATGTGTGACAGAAAAGACAGCTGAGTCCTGTTTTCACTAGGCTATATTCCACTTATGATACTTACAAACGAATTGTCTTTACATAAAATAATGTTCTATATAAAAGAACAGTGTATAAATATACAAAATAAAATATGCAGTAATATGCTTGCATTTTTTTTTAACTGAAGACTAGTTTCAAAAGAACACTGGCTAAAAGTCAATCAAGTGCAGCAGCTACTGCATTTCTACTTCAGCTCAGTGAACACTGGTGTGGTAGAAGCCTTCTCAATCAATGAACCCAAAACCCATATAATATGTTTTGTTCTGAGCATTAAGAAAATGCTTCTTGCATTTTCTAGGGAGCTGAACTGTTTTAGGAGTGCTGATTTCAATTTTGCTTCCCCAAAATATTTGCTATGCAGTAATCTGAATAAAGTCAGATGACTTTTTACAGAGACATATTCTAACCCCTCATTTTATTAAGATGAAACTAGAAGACTAATTTAAGAAAAATTGTCATTTCAGGATTTTGGGAACCCCTTTTCAAAGTACATTGTATTAAAAACAAAGATGTTGTTCAAACAACTATTTAAGTATCCCAGATTACCCTGAAAGTTCCTATTAAATAATCTTGTTTTTCAACCTTGTGTTCTTACTTCCTCTTTATAAACAATTACTGCAAGAAAGCCTTAAATGATAATTAGGCCTCAGCAGGAGCAGAGAATTACCTTAAATATGCAATGCTTTGGCTACTTAAAGGCTAAAAAAAAAAAAAAAGAATATTATACCTTGTCACAGTCTTATGCAGCAGGGTGTACTTTCCTTTCAGCTCAGTTACTCTGGTGCCTGTGATTTTTCCAGCAGAAAATAGCTATGGAAGGGAAACAAACAGTTATGAAATCTCCTAAGCGCTATTTTCATTCTGCTGCAACTTTTTATAACAATAATTGGCAGCCTTCTAGTTTACAGAGTCTTTGGTGACATACCAAACCAAATACATAGATGAAAAAATGCTTATTTACATAATAATTCAAAGCATAAATATAAAGACTGTGTCTGTCACAGCTACAGTGCTACCTGCACCACCATTTCTTCTCTGATTGTCTGTCTGCCTTAATGTTTTCTGATCATTCTGTCTTGACTTCAAACTCAGGATCTAACTCATCTATTTTTCACAGTACTTAACTGGTTCAGTTTTGGTATATACCAGCTGGCCTGCACAGGTGAAACTGAGACTGAAAATATCTCCACAAGCAACATGCTTGTCAAAAAGAGGAGCTGGCCTCAAGCTGGACCATCCCCAGGTCACAGAATGCCTTGCCTTACATGCCTTCAGCAAACACCAAGGTCAAACCACTCCACATATTTAGTACTTAATTGTGTGATGCAACAGACCTATCTCAGGTGATTCCTTAGGTGTTTTGAGTGCAGTAATTTGGTTCAATGAGCCAGTCCTTCTTAACATAAATGCCAAATAGAACTAGGAGCCCGATTTTGCCACTGGGAAGTATCAACAATACAGTAGTACCTTGGAGAATTTCTCGTTAGAAAAACTTTTCTTCCCCTCCTTTGGTTACAGGTAAGGAGAGACAGATTAAACCCAGGTAAAAGATGTAAGGTGATTTGGTTCTGTGAAAGTGCATAGCTAGCTTTTTGGGGCATCAAGTCAAATATGCAACTTCTGTGGGAACCTGCCAAGAAATGTGGTTGTGCAGATGCGCTGAAATAAGAAACAAAGTTGCTACAGCACCAGGAAAATCCCAGAAGTCACACTTCAATTGTTATTTTTGACTAGGACTCCAGGGAAAGGCCTTTTCTAGGCTGAACTAAGGGCCATTTAAGACATTCATATCTGGGCTATTCTGTAGATGCCCCTTTCTTGAATAGCCAGGAGAAATGGTTCAGAACCAGTCCTACAGTTAAGAAGCAGAAACAAAGTTAATATGCCAAAGGAAGGAAGTATATGCTTTTAATAACTGTTTATGTATTTTTTTTGCAAAATATTTCATGGTAGCAAGGACAATTTTTGCTGTCTAAGGCCCTGAGAAAAGGAAAGGAGATCTATCTTTTATTTGTTTGGATGAGCCTAAAGATAAGCAGCTATCAGATATTTATTTTGGCATCCTCTATGATCCAAATCCACTTAAGTTCACAAAACTAACTAGCTCTTCTATGAGAAAGAAAATATCTCCCTCTCTCAACCCATTTATTACTTAGCCTCATATGTAGGTATAGTTCCTAATAACAGTAACATGGAAATTTAATGTAAAAAATAAAAAATATTCCTTACTTTTTTATTACTTGTAAAAACACTAGAGTTTAAACAACACATTTGAGTGAGCTCTGGGTTAATTAAAAAAAACACTATACTTTGGCAGTAGTGACTGTAGTGAGTATTAGAGCTTCTAGATTTCAACCTTAGGAAAGTAAGCTTGAACGTTAGGTCAAAAAAAGTCATAATTCAAAACCACACAAAACAAGCAATGATAAAATGCTCAAAAGTATTTATATCTGTACTTAAACACACACAAACATAACATTTATAAATAATGGCTTAAGATCACTTTCTTCTGGTCTGTTGGAACTGTATTAGCCATGTTTCTATTAAGCTGTGTATAAGACTAATATTCCAAGTTTTAAAGAGACTACATTTCCTTCCTCCCAAGACACACAGAGAGTTCATTTTATTGCTTGGATGCTCTCATATTGCTGGGCTAAGTTCTCTATGGTTCAGCTAATTATGCTGCTACACTGAAAAGAAGGAGTGAGAAGATGGAGCAGTGAGGAAAAAGTTTGTGAATGGCAACGGAGGATGTCTTTTTTAGTCCTGTGTTAACCACAATGCCCTGGAAAGAACTGAGATTACTTTGTTACACTGCTGATCTCAAATCTGGAGTTTGGAATATAGTCAGGTAAATATTCTTAAACTGTTGAGTCTTCAGTCCCTTTCCATGTCAGATGTACTTAACTGTATTTTGCTTGTCTTGGCTTTTCTTTCTTGTTATACAATGAACTAGGACCCCATACATTTTAAACACACTCAAAATAGACAGATCATCTGAATTAGCTAAAACAAATTTCCTTATCTAAATGCAGAATTATTGGAAAGTTGGATGAAGATTTGACTGCTAACAGATGGTTGCCTGGCAACTCTCTGCTTTCCTTTTCCCCATACTCCCATAAATGTAATTATATAAAAAGTATATTTTCCTTCTAATTTAAATTTTCTGTTATGTTTATTTTATCCTATTAAGTTACTCTATTTTTTACTTTACACTTACCTTTAACTGATTAAGGTGAGTGTAATTCTCTAACTTTGTTATATTTTTTCATGTTACTCCACTTTTTGAACCTTGGCTTTTCTACTAGAAAAACAAAACACAACAAAACCAAACCCAAATTCCAAAACAGACTTGTTTCCTTCAATCAGTTAGAAGTCCCATGAAATAAAGCACTAGATAATCCTGTCCTATGATAAAGACTGTGTAGGAAGACCTTGCTGAAACGGGGAAAAGGAAGGGCATATCCTAAATCTTTTTTTCTAGCAGGAAAAGGTGGGTTTTCTGGCACTCGGCAGGAACCTTTTAACTATAGGAATCCATGGGAAAAAAGAGAATGCTTATGCTCAAATAGCTCTTCTCTACACCTGCATAACCTTTCTCTATACACATAGCAGCAGTAAGTTCACATTTGCCTGCTACCAACAGCTTCCCAGCAGAGCTCTCTTCAAAATCTCTTTAAGACAATTCCAAGAAAATGTAATCACAATCTGAGGTTAGACACAATCTGAGAGAGATTTTGTCTATCCTTCCATCTTGACTTCAAGTCCAGTAGCTCCTGGATGTAGGGCCACACTTGTTTCTCCAGGGCTAGAAGGTGGCTATAGATGAGGTATTGGTAAGGAAGAGATGCAAGAATATGAATAAGAATTAAAACCATGCAGGGGAGAGGACCCAGTTCCCAAATGAGGTATCATGTGAGCAAAACTAATCCAAACTGGCCCTAACTACATCAGCACCTCCTCACTCCTGCATTCAGTGCAGTAGGCTTTTACATTCTCCATTTCAACAGAATATATTCATTTTTTCCTGACAGTCAGCTCAAAGCAATACACCAAGGAACTCATCTGGAATTTCAGAAAATTTCATAGTTTTCTGTAACTCAAATGTGATATAAATAAGAATTCTAGGAACTCTGACATTCCCTGTTTTTGAATATCAAGGCTTTTTAAGCTCCTTTTGGGACTCTCCAGAAATGAATAAATCTATGCCAAATTTTAAACTTAAAAATATGATGCAATCTGAATGTTGGTCTAATTTCTCACACTCTTTCAAAAAAAACCATCCAGAAAAGCACAGAAGATAAATATAGCCACTACCAAGAAATTACTGATTAATATCTATTACTCATAATCATTATAAAAGTGAAACACTTGAAAGCTTCCTAGGAAAGAATTTCAACAGTCTCTAGAATCTCTGCATTTCAGAAAAATGACAGAGCTAACATGTATTTCTAATTATGTTTGCAGATACTGCAAAAGAACTAAAATGTATTACAAGCTCAAATGGAATAACAACCCTTTCCACTTCTTCATTCTAAGCTGTAGGTTTTGTAATTATAACAAGACATTGTGACTGCTCTTAATGTTATTTTAATACATAGAATAGCCAACGTTTTATATTCATTTTATTTATTTCAAACATCTGAAAGATCTTGTCAAACAACACTTTTGCCTCGTAATAGGACGCAACTGAAAAATATCAAGGGATTAATATATTTTATAGCTTGTATACACTGGGGATTCCAGTATTGTATTAGCCACCTGGCAAATGGCTCTTCTGGCCAGTCTACGTGAGGTTTGGAATTTTCACTCTGTGTTGTTTATTTGAAGAGCTTTTCTTACTTCTTTTCAATAATATTTAAATGCTTAAACATTCAAGGGGGGAAAAAAAAGAACAAGTGCTCCTCTTTGAACAGAAAGCTCTGTATCCTCTGTCAAAATCCTCACTGAATCCACACTGTTTGGACACCTACGACACAGCTCAGCTGTTACTGAGCTCTTAGTGTGAGACAGCGATATCTATTGGTGTTTAGTTTGCCTGTGCATCTCTAAATGATGCAGACAAAAGCTTGGACCCATGATAACACACCAAGGGAACTGAAGCTTTCTCCTTAAGTTCAGCCCATTGCTCAGAGCAAGGTTGTAATGGAGCTTGCACTTGTGCTAAACAGTGCAGAAGTGCCTACAGAGAAACAGAAAACAAGGAGCATCTGCTTCAGGTCCTTAGCATCACCCTTGCCCTGTCCTGTCAATAGTGAAAAGCAGTGACTGAATAAGAATGCAGTGGCTGAATAAATATTGCCCCAGTTCTAAGATAGTCTCTGTATTCTGCTCATGTACCAACACCTCGCTCTACTTTTTATCCAGAAGAAGACACTGACTTATCTTGAAGTATACCAAGTCTAAACATTGACTCCCAGATGTTGTCTCACTTGCATATTTTTTCCAAACCATGCAGTTAAAGACTGAAATGTATTGCCTTTAGACTTTATGAAGCACAAGGAGGGCAGAAAGAGGTGCCAGAACAGAGGATAAAAGTTAAGCCAGCATATTTAAGATTCTGATTATTTTTAATAATAAAATTTAACTTATTTATTTGTTTCAGACTGCTTACCAGCATTTATATGGAACAAGAAACATCTTCAGTGAGGTTCTTACTTGCCTTTGAGAATAGAGGGAGCCAAAGATGACTAACTAGCTCAGATTAAGCACCAGATGTTTAGATGACCTAAATTCTGTTTTTACCAAAAAGTGTTGTATCACAATTTATATATGCCCAGTAAATATCATTACACTTTTTATTCCATCATCTACACCATTCATTTTTCAATATGCCCCAAATATTCATATAGACTTATAGAAGACTAACGCTTCTAAAATTAGCTAGAATTTCTCTACTCAGCAATATCTCAGGCTTCGGCACATATTTCTAAGTACTTTAAGATAAGAAGATAAAAGTTACTAATTTAAGGGTGTAATTTTTTTTACACCATAAACTGTAGTTATCAGTATTTCAATGCAATTCTGCATTACGTATTGTAGATTAGGAAACAGTTAAAGTACAGACAGGAAGAGTTACAGTGCAGATCTTTCATTCACACCAGTCATTAGAACTACTTACACAAACCTGCATGCTTTGCAGTACTTCTGCAGGAGCTGCTGTGTTTTAAATTGCCATAGTCACTAGTTAAATTAACATTTGCCCACAGTCTTAACTTTGTTGTTTTCTATTTGACCTACATTCCATTATCTGCCAGGGGAAAAAAAAAACCCTTGCTCTGAAAAATCATGGGAAATTGTTCATGCTGCTTTTGATAAACTTTGAATAAACAGTTCTCAGACAAGTCTGTTAAACCAAAATATATTACTGCTTTAACCTTGCAACCATGGGTAGTTCTGGGAACAGAATTAAAATCTTCGGCTATGCCTAAGAGTATCATGAGCTCTCAGTTATTTACTTTTATCTCTAGGAAGGTATGTCTCTAAGATTCTCTCCACATGAGAAAAAAACATTCCTTAAAAGAAGACTAAAAGGGATTAAAAGCTACCAAAAAAGTCTTTTATTCAAGCAAAAGACCTTGGTAGAAAATTCTTACTTGTGGTCATCAGCTGTTATTCTGTTAGAGCCTTTCCCTGTTGAGAAAAAGATTGGCTTTTGAGTTTTGTGATTGCTTAACTACTGTAAAGTTCTAAGTATTAGTGATCTAGAAAACCCCACCTGGGAAGAAAGTTTTTTTATCAACTGTAGTTTTCAATTTTGATCTGGTCCAATATTTCTGCCATTAGCTATGGTGCATCAGCATCTTCCAGTTTAAGATTGCTCAGTGCCCTTTCTAAGAGCAAAGACTTGTAAAAAACTCCATTTTGAAAGTTTGCTTCATTTATTCCAAGGAAGAGAGGAGGCATTAAACACAAAAAAGGCTATGCCATACTACTTTGAGTGCCTGAAGGAAGAAAAGAGACCTGACAAACTGTCAGGAGTGGACATCCCCTGACAGAACAGAAAGATCAGTTCTCAAATACAAGACATTTCCAGGTAGAAGCATACAGATATCTAATGGAGAAATGGATCTTTCAGGCTCCAAACAAATTGCTGATAGCCTAGCAGAACATCAAACTAATAACAAAATGAGGAGAACAGCAGAGCATCTCAAGATTACAGAAATCTCATCCAAAGGAAATGAAGGCATATAAAGGACCAAGGAATGAATGTTTCAGGACATTTGAAAAGCTCAAATTTCTTGCATTAGTATCCGAACTTTCTTTTCTTTGATATTCAGCATTACTAGAAATTTCCGTCCTTTTTGAAGTTACTAAGTTCTAACAATATTTTAGGCTTTAAATACAGCACAGCAGTCATAAATTATAACAATATTTCATATGCATGAATGTATTTCAAGGCAAAGAAAATTGCTATTAATTTTACAGGTACAGAATAGTTTGTACGGTCCAAAGTCCCAGAGCAGACAGCAAAGTTCAGTGTGAACTGAACAAACAGCAATGCTGGGGGACATGGCTTCCCAAAGAACAAGGATTTGCAAACTCTGTTATACTTCTGAAGACCCCAAAAAAGGCTACTATGGCTTTCCTCAGTTTGACAGTAGCAGCCAGGAGGGTAAACAAGACTCTGTAAATACCTGATTTTAAACTGATGGGAAAAAAAAAAATAGGATCCTATTCATCAAAATGAAAAATATTAAAATTTTACAAATGAAAATGATGTATTTCACCTGTTGCAAACATTTCAGGTTTGATGCATCTTTACCAAAAGCAAAGTGATGTCAATATCTTACACTCAAGCTGCAGTCTGCAGAGCTATCACGGCCTGAAAGGGAGAGATGCACAGTTCTCCTGCTTAACAAAAAGCAGCATGGAAGGTTCTGGGATGTTAATTTAGCATTTAGGAAAACCCATTTCCCAAGAAAGTGCCCAGACCATTGTGTTATGCAGGAATCTGAAGGAATTGTTCTAGGAGGTTAGACAGGTAGGTTTTTTTTTAATCAAGCCTCCCTCCTATACTATCCAATATAAGCCTGTGATCTCTGTAAAAGCTAGGAACACTTCATGAACTTACAGAGTATGTGTCTGACTAATGTCTGTTTAATGTTTAATCTGTATCATGACTCATTTCAAATAGGCTTTAGGGAAATAAATTGTTCGAATTGGACTAATTAAACAAGAACTGGTCTAAACACCCTTTACTTATGTAAGTTATTTGATTCTTTATTGAGCTCTGATGCACAAAGACATGTCTGTGCAGCCTTGTTTAGAGGCACAAGGAAAATTACATAAATCATTAAAACTGCATAGACATCACATGAGAATGGCAAAGGTGGCTGTAGAACAAAAATGAGGAAGTACATGGCAATTGTCACCTACAACTGAAGTAGTCCATTAACTCTTCAAGCTGATACAAGACAGAATAAAAAGAAAAGCAGGAACCAAAAATCAGGAATACAGAAAAGAATACTCCATGGTCCCATGGGAGCTCCTTCCCTAGCTCTCTGCCTTGCTTTAGATATAGAATTTGGGACATTATCCAGAACACTAGGATTTGCTTTGGATTTTTCTGGACAATCAATCCAACAGCTAGGATCCCACAGATCAAGGGGAACAGAAGTGGTTAGAATCAGATAACAGTTAATTTTCACTGTAATGAACCATATAGGCAAAACAGGAAGAAAGTGCTGCTTATCCTCCTTAGTTTGTGACTCTCTCCTGGAAAATGTTTGGAACCAAAACCACATGTGTATTTCCATATGCTTTGGGATTTAAATACTTTTCATGAATACATCTACTCAGTTAAAAGAAGTTTTAGGAGGAAAGGTACTAAGTGTCAGTAATGCTACAGCTGTGATAAACTTCAAACTGGGAAAGGGGCTGTTTTTCACCTTTTCCATCTGCTGTGCTAAAACTACAGCCTGGTATTGAAAAGCAGTTTCAGAACACTCAAATGTTAAGAAACAGATGTTAAAAGACTGTTATAACACAGACCTAAGTGATTTTTTTTCTCTGAAAGAAAACTCATTTACAAGAAGGAATGAAATCAAACTGCATAAGTGATCAGAACACATGCATTTCATCATTTTGCTTACATACACTAATTCTGAGTCAGGAAAACTCACTGAAACGTGCTGCTCTTGGAAGCACTACCTACTTTGCTCTCCTATTAATCACTCGTGATGCAAGCACTCCCACCCATTTCTGAGAACAGAGTAGGCAGTCTGATAACTCACAGGCTTCAAGCTGCCCTTATAAAGTTGTTCCACTTTTGCATACTTCCTCATACTGCCAATTTCTCTGTGAAGATGAAGCTGCTCATTTACTTAGTCTTGCTGAAGACAACTCTCCTTGCACTAACAAACGTCTTGGCAGTGGTTTTAGAAGATGAAGAGGATGCTAAAGAAGGAAAAGGTACTGAGACTTGCCCTATAAAGCTCAAACCTAATCGGAAATGTGATGAAGGAGAGGATTGTCCCTATCAGATAAACCTGCCTCCGATGACCATCCAGTTACCCAAAGAATTCAGACTGCTTGAGAAGACTCTCAAAGAAGTACAAACTCTTAAAGAAGCAGTAAACAAGCTGAAGAAATGCTGCCAAGATAGCAAGCTTCAGGCAGACGACAACCAAGAAAGAGACAGTAGTAATGAATTCCTGCTACCTAATGCAGAAACTCCTGCAGAAAACAGCAAAATCCAAGATAACAGAGTAAAGGAACTGCAAAGCAAAGTTAACAAAATGGCAACCAGCTTAAAAAATGCAAAGAGCCAGATTCAGACACTGCAAGGTCGTTTAGAGAAGATAAGCCTCATAAATATGAACAATGTAGAACATTATGTTGACAGTAAAGTTGCTAATTTGACATTTGTTGTGAACAGCCTTGATAACAAATGTTCTTCTAAATGTCCAGCAATGCAGCCAAGACCTGGTATGTAACCTGTTAATTCTTACTGCCTGTATAAGCTTTCTGTGCATTTTACAAATATTAGGTAAACATTTTAAAATATTTTTTAAACAAATCACTGTGTTATTAACTTCACGAGTTAAGTATTTGCTTTTCTAGTGTTTATTTATACTCCTGTATAACATTTCAGCTGCCACTAGAGGGTTACTGAGAGCTGCAGGTGTTCAGCTGCTACTAAGAACTGGACTGGTATTATGAGATTAAAAACATGAATTTTCAAAGGACTTTTTTCCCCCCATTCAATTATTAAATATGAAAAATGAATTTTATTTTACACCATACATAAGTATATTAAACATCAGTGAACTACACATACTTTCTGCTTGCTTCAGAAGGGGTGAATTTTCTCCACGTGTGCCTTAGATAATAATTCTCTCAGCAAATATCTGAAAGGCTTAGCTAAAAAAAGCTTATTAACAGTATTTCTCAGTAGGGTAACATGTACCATCATTTTAATACTAAACTCTTAGCATAAGTCTAATATGTAGGCAATATAAAACAAAAACCAGGCATTATCACAGACTTTTCTTTTACTTTTTAAATGTCCTAATTAAAATAAATAGAACTAGTAATTTCTTTCTAATGTTGGCTGTAATTATGGGAAGACTGAGGGGTTTTTTTTTAAAGTCAAAGTTTTTATATCATGTATAAGAAACCAGAAATATTTGGTAGATTGTTAGTGTATTCTACCACTTAGATATCATATATAGGAAGAGAGGGCTCTCTAGAGACAAAGTAGAGAAAGATTAGGCTGCAGTACAATTTTTAAGCCTCTGTTGCTTAGCACTCAAGTTTAAAATAAAACTGTTCTTCTGTCTACCCATATTGAAAATGGAAGAATCTGCAGATGGTACAGTGTGTGTACACCTGAAATTCTTGAAAGTATGAAAAGAACACATGAGTAATAATAAAGGTAATGCTCTTACTATATCAACAATCAGCTTAAATCAGATATAATCAGTATGAATCAATTAATTTAATTGAGATGTAAAACATCCACAAAAAGTAGGAGTGATATTTGGTATACTGATAGCAGGCAATGAATTAAATTCAAGTACAGTAGTTGATAACAGGTTAAATTAACTTTGTATTTTCTCACTGATGTTGGGTGCTGTTCGTAGCATATGATCATGTAGATATTCCTTATATTTTACAGTAACTGACACTAAAAGTAATGTAGCAGCAATATATACATTATGAAAACTAGCAAGGATAACAGCTACAACTTTTTATAGGAGCTGTTCCTGCATTCACTGAAAGTAATAACAAAACAGTATTTGAATAGGAGTTGAATTGGATTATAAAAGCATTTTATCTGAAATGTACATTCTCTGTCAATATCTACTCTGAAACAGCTAGTCCACCAAAGCTCTTACATTAAGTTCAATTAATAAATCAGAAACTATTGTGTTGTTAGATTTGGCTTATAAGCCTTTGATTCCTATACTTTGTGCTTTCATAGATGTCCAGATTTCTGTAGTGGCAAAAAAGGAGTCTTGAGTCTTATTCCCATCTATACACTGAGAGCATTCCTCCCTTTCAAGAAATAGCTTCATTGTTTAAATTTCCTAGAAAAATATGCAATTCAAGCCTGCAAATTAACATGTCCATAAATTCAAATCTACAGTAGGAAATCCCATTATGGTTTTGACTCTTACCTTAGAACTTCGGAGTTCTCTGTATCACTCACTCAAGAACAAATATGCTGTTAAATACATTATTACTGGATACTTTTCCATACTATGCCTCTTTTGAGTAAAACACATCATCCATTGGTGAGAAAAAGCTATGTTAATGGTAGATACTAAAACTTTTCCTTACTATAAAGCCAGCAATGCCATATACGCAGAAAAGCATCGTGACTTTTCTGGCTTCATCTTTCTAGGAATCACAGTATTACTACAATGGATGAGACAATTTTATTACATTTTTCCTGCTTCCTAAAGTATAGTCAACATTTGTAATGATGTTATGGTGTCAACTGAACAACAGCCAGATTAAAGTTACTCCCAAATGGACCAAGCTTTTTCTCTGACATATAGCCAGATGAAGATTTAAATTATAGACAGGGTGTGACTGCATACTTTTAAATACAAAAAGCAGAAAGTGTGCAACCACAAAGCATTAGAAATATGGATTGAAGAAATCAGGCTGAATTTACATGGGCAAAGAATAGAGAAAAGGAGAAATGGGAAAGCACCCAATCAAAATGCCCCCATATTAGGCAGTTTTGATTTAAAAAGTAATTTAAATGTTTGGGTTTTTTTAACAGCTATCTGATGCTATGACCCTAGGTGGCACATATTACAGAGTAAACCTTATGGAAAAAAAAAAAATCTGTTTCTACCTAGAACTGAAATTGCTGTAACACTATTTCCAATGTAGAAGTCTCTCCAGTCCAAGCTCTGAATGCTACATCAGTCCCAGTAAAGATTTTTTGTTTACTTTTTGAATTGAAATCATACTTATTCTAACACTATCTGTTCTTTCTCCAGTTATACAAATAGTGCAGAGAGACTGTGCTGATCACTACATAGCAGGCAGAAGGAGTAATGGAATCTACAGGATTCAGCCTGACCCCAGAAATGCCAGCTTTGAAGTTTACTGTGACATGCAAACACAGGGAGGTGGCTGGACAGTGCTACAACGGCGTCAGGATGGTAGCACTAACTTTAACAGAACCTGGAACGACTACAAAAATGGCTTTGGAAACCTCAGCAGGGAGTTTTGGCTGGGGAATGACAAAATTCACCTCCTGACAAAAAGCCAGGAGATGCAACTGAGAATTGATCTTGAAGATTTCGATGGGATCAGAGAGTATGCGAAATACGAACACTTCTATGTGGCCAACGAGTACCTGAAGTACCGTCTAAGCGTCCACGGCTACAGCGGCACAGCAGGAGATGCCCTCCGCTACAGCAGGAGTTACAACCATGATCAAAAGTTCTTTACAACTCCAGACAAGGACAATGATAGGTATCCTTCAGGAAACTGTGGAGCATACTACAGCTCTGGCTGGTGGTTTGATGCGTGCTTGTCTGCCAACCTCAATGGCAAGTACTACCACAAGAAATACAAAGGTGTTCGCAATGGCATTTTCTGGGGTACATGGCATGGTATTTCTGATGATATTCCCAGTGGATATAGGCAAGGCTTTAAATCAGTAAAAATCATGATCAGACCCAAAAGCTCTGTGCAGTAATTCTATACCTTTCTCTTAACTAGTCTGCATTGGATTGCACTCAATCATACTTATGCAGTATTATACTCAGAATTCAAGTATTCAGTTATGTTTGGCATAGAATAGTTCCAGACAAAACAGCATTCTTCCACATAATTTTTTACAGATGGTTTGACCCATATAATGTATTAAAACCATAAACATTTCTGAGTAGTTATTGCTAAAACTTAGCACAAGTTGAGTCTTGGTATTGTTATGTAAATATTCTAAACATTGCTTTTGGTGCTTTTACTGACTGTGATTTACCAGATTTTACAATTTAGAACTTTTTAATGGTCTCCCACAAAATATGTCTGAATGAACATCTACATTTTGAACTGAAAATAACTTAGAGGTATAACTGATAACACATACTTTTTCAACACAGAGCAAAAATCAGTCTCTCTGACACAGCCTATCATCTATCCATGATCCATGTATCATCTATCCTTCACAACTTCAAAAGCATACTATGGCAAGATCAACATAAGTTAGGAAAAATACTACAAATTATTATTTTAAATGTCTAGGAGAGAGAGGGCCACATGGTTTGCCCAAAGACATAAAAAAGAGCCTTGAAGAAAACTTAGAAAATGAAGATAATTCCTCAGTTCTTATCCCCTTTATCCAAGATTATTCAACAAAGTTGGTGAACGAATTGAACGAATTGCAAAAAAGTTGGTGAACGAATTGCAAATGGCAATAATGTAGAGAGTATGTCATCAAAGACAACGTTTCTTACTCATTTTGTTTCCTCCATTTAAGCTCAGGGTCCTATTTGTCATTTATGAGAGAAAGAAACTATTATGTAGCTTATTGCACATTTACACTGGCAGGTACATAGGTAGAAAGAAGACACGTGAAGAAGAATTCATGCCTCCAAATACACACAAAAGAGTTTCCAGTGCCATTTTCCTTTCTCCTGAATCTTTTGAGTCCCTACTCTAGCAGGGACTCAAGCCCTCATTTAAGTATTTCTCGCTCTAGGTACCATTAGACCTTAAAATTATAAGAATGGTTATAAATATCTTGTAAAATATAAAAAGACTGTGCTCTCATTTTATGGACACCCCTTTCACAGCCATAGGAACATGAACAACCCACTGGAAATTATAAACAGAAAAGAGAGTATGTGAAAGACTTCTTTTTCCTTCTAAAAGGTAATAAATGAAACAATCAGATTTTCAAATACATCAGGATGTGCAAATCAGCTGATGTTGTAGACAGCAAGCACAACTTTGACTACATGTATGTAGGAAAATGTAATTTATCTTAGCATAAGATTATCTAGCATAAGAGGCTATTATGCCAGTCTTGAGATTCAGATAAGCTATATTAAGGCTCTATTTCTTTACCAATTAAAGTGTGGTCTTTGCTGGCATTGCCTTTTTGGTTAAAAGATACATACAAAAATAATTTTTAAAAGTGTACACACCAGACCTAATACTTTACAAATATGACCTTTACTGTTTTTTAAGATAAGAATTACTATGATTGTATGTTAAGCAAATGAGCAAAAGTGGCAATTGCTAAATTGCAAAATACTAATATATATTTTAAGGAGGTAAATACTTAGGATATTTTAGTGTAAAGTGTAATTTGGTTTATTTTATTTCCATATTAAAGAGTAATGGAAAAATTATTTGTAAGATGTATAATCTTTGTTTGAGAACATGTTTTGAAGCTATAGAATATTTATTTTGGGATTAAAAAAGTATTGTTTAAGCAAAAAAAATAAGGCAGCTTAGGAAGTATTGGTTAGAAGAGCAAATATCTAATTGCATATGATTATACTTCATCATTCGGCATTAAATGTGCCATTTGCTCCTATTCATTATATGGTAACTAGCTAAGTATGACTTACAGTATCTACAGCTTCTACTTGAAAATGCCTTTTTCCTGCTAAGTTAGAAGAGCAACTGTCCTTTTTTATCCTATTTAAAGCAGACTTTGTAAAACACAGAAACTTTAGCAGACTAAGCAAATGTGACTAATACCATCTAAAAAAGCCTTGTCAGATGTCTTTTAAAAACCAAAAAGCAGTGTGATCTTGTCACATAAATCTGAATATTACCTGCCTGGAACTGTTGTAGCTGAATCTCCATGAATGTGTACTAGTTTTACAAAGTGTAACCCCATCTACTTGTTGCAAGCATTATTTTTGGATTTCCTTGGTATAATAAAATTAAGTCACATTGTTAAAGCTGCACTACTGTCACAGAAGTTTATTGGGACTATCAAAAAATTCTCATAAATGGTTTTGTTGATTTTCTGTAAAAATTGAATCAACAAGAAGACTTTAGATGACAAAGATTTCTAAGTGGTGTGCCGGGAGAGTAAATAATAATGATAGTTGTTAAGAGGTCTCAATTCTCATTCCCTGCAAGGCCATGATCACTGGAAAAAAAAATGTGGTTACCTATTAAGCACATAATCTCCATCAAGAATATGCCCTATGTATGTTTCTGCTTCACAAAATGTTCTCACCACTTAGAAAAAAAAAATAAAATCAGAGAATAGGGAAGCTACAGATAGTCTATAGTAATAGCTTTCAACTACGAACAACAAAATACACATTTCTATTTGATTTGGACACAATACACACTGTTACAGGTAGGGAAAGCTGGGGTACTTGGTACCTCATCTAAGCACTGAAATGCAGGACTTGCTGTTACATCAGTGGATCCCTCATCTCGGCTATAAACTGTTGGAGCTAGACCACAGATAGGTTGCTCCTTCTCGATTTCCAGTTCTGTGTCACTGGAACTGGAACTTTCTTCACCAGCCTGACTCATTGTTTGAAGTTCTAGGAAGTAATAAAAATAACAAAATAAATTTAATTAGATCCAGGGACATACATGACTGTGCAAGATACATGTATATATGTACTGTAAAGAACACAACATGGACATGTGAGACTCGCATTCAAACAACAGAAGTCACAATATGAACAACTAGGTGGATTTACACTTATGACTTCATTGAAGACTTGTAGGAGGCTGCACTGTCACTTTATCATTCTATGAGTATTTTGAAAATCCTCTAATAGTTGGCTGTGTTACCATCACATAATTATTAGACAATGTGAAAAACAGTATTTCTTAAAGAACAGGCACTAAATAACAGGTTTAGGCTGCAAAAGGCCTCTAGGGTCACCTAGACCAATCTCCTGCTCAAAGCAGGACTAACTTCAAAACTAAACTGAGATGTTCAGGGCTTTGACCAGCTGAGTTTTGAAAATCTGTTGAACTGGGGAATCCAGCCATTGCCTTCAGGCTGGTCCTTATAAAGAAAATCCCCAAGCAGATGGGACACTCCTATAGGTATAACTGCTATGATCTTTGTCACTGACATCAGACTAATCCAAGGATGTGTTTTCCCTTCTCTCCATCCACCATTAGCCCACCTTTCACTGTGTCCCTTGACTTTGCAGGGAGTGATTACATAGAACATGAACCTCTTCACAAAACAGAGATCTTGAGGACAAGAACTGGTCTAACAGTCTAACAAACAAAAGCAAACTCAAAAATCCCAAACAAACAAAAAACCCAAAACGAAACAAAAAACCCCAACAAACCTCCAAAAAAGCAAACCAAAGCCAAGATATAAACCCTGAAACTGTATAAAATGAGAAAACACGATATAAAATCTGAGAATAGGAGGTAGAAAAATTAATTACTCTAAGATCTCCTCATGTCAGAGCTCCTATGTAGTACAAATATTTCAGTTACATACCAAGTTACATTTTTAGTAACTGTGACCTCTGCTATACTAATATGACTAAAAATTATCCAACTGAATTTATTCAAGAGTGATAAGAAAAAAAGAATTCCTTCACAAGTTCACTGAAGTAGGTTGTAGATTAAATGAATGGACAAATCAGTATCATAGTATTTGAGATGAAAATTTTTGGAGAAATATTAGTCACTTCTACAAGTGTTCATCTGACACCAAAAGGTCTTTATAGATTAATTATTATTGTGGTGGGAAAATAGATATAAAAATACTGTGCTGGGTGTATTCACCTTTTGAAAAGCCACTTATCTATAAAGGTAGTGAAATCAAAACTGGCAAGTTTATAACTTACTTCAGTGCTGTTTGGAATGCCTTCAGGAACATTTTGACTTTTAGAGAGATTTCAGCGGCTGTATTTGCCTATGGAAAAAACAACAATTTCATGATCCCTCCTGGAGGAGTCATAACATTGTGAAACAACTGTAAACATCACAGAAGCCAAGAAATAAAATCTGAGATACTGTACATAAACATGTACACACATTTATAAATAGAGCAGCACTTTTTCATGTGTTAAGAACTGCTGAATGTTCTAGCATGTGCATTTCATGTTTATAGCTGCTGCTGCTTTATTTGTTCCTCTAACATATTTGAAGAACTTAAACAGATGGAAAAGCACAATGTCAGAAATTCTAAGTAGAACACTGCCAAAACCTGAGAGCTTTGTGAGCAAAGGCATTTTTGTCAATACTTATACATGAAACACACAGTTGATGCCAGCCAGAAAATACACTTCCTCGGAGTAAAAGACTCCTCACCAAGACTCCAATTTTCTGGCTATGAAGAGAATAAAAACAACCTTCTGAATCTGTAAAGTTTCTAATATTATGGTAAGACACAACTATAAACAGCTGAGATAGAGGAAAACAATTAGACAACTTCAGCTAGTGTTTTAAGTGCTAGTCTCCACTGCTTTTTAAGAGGGAAGAGGACAGACTCTAACGAAAGATATTTAAGATTCTGGCATATTAAAGTAAGTTTATCGTGAAAATTAGCTACTACACAAATTTAAAATTCACCTTATACAAAATTGGATAAACTTCAAAGGAAAATGGAAAAATGTGTATTTTTGGAGTTTGAGAAATAAAGACTCTAATTCAAACAGAAATGAAAGTTGGCATGATTTCTAAATTTATAGAATACTTAGTTGAACAAATACAGATGTTTTCAAACTGTAGAACTGCAAATAATATCACAGCCTTGATCCAAACCACAGAATTGCAGAGAAAAGAGATTACAAGTCTGTTTTGGAACCTGGGTCAAGCCAGGCTGTGAATTGTCTTGTGAAACAGCTTCAGGGCAGCACTAATAATAAAAGTCAGATTCCCAAGACTAATTGCCAGCATCCTTACTTCAGTATCTCTCTAGCAAACAGCCATGTTCACATACAAGTCAATGCAGAATCCAGAGAGCATACCATATACCCAAACTGTTTAAGGTTTCTGTGACAAGTTATTCCCCCCCCGCCATTTTCAAATCTCTGCTATTTGGGACAGAATCACCCTGAGCCACATACAGACTTTATCTGCTGGAGTTAAATTAGATATGGCTAAGAGACGGAGAACTTGAATGCTAAGATTTTCTACTTCTCTTTTCATGTGGTTTCCATGAGGAACTTAAATTTCCTCAGAAAATTTCTAGCAGCATGACAAACAAAAAAATCCCTGAAATTCAAACCATTGTGTGCTTTGGAGACTGCCTCTCTCTGCCACCCCTGAACAGAAATGGTTACTATCACAACACACACACACACTAAAACACTGAAGTGAAAACAAACAAAACATGCTTTGCCTTCTCACTGCAACCTAGACATGCCTTGAGAACTAAGAAGGGTCAACAAAGCAGTTCAGAAACTCATCACTGAAAAATCACAAGTTACAAAATGCAAAGAAAAGAACTAATATAGTGTAATACAAATATTCCACAAGAGAAACACGAGAATTTTTAATAAACTTGAAAAAATATCCTGACTACAACATTCCTAAGCCTTATGATACACCGATAAGTAGAGAGCTCTTTGTGCAGTGAACCTTGCCCAGACACTGGATGTTATCTTGAAGTGTTCTTTCATCTGCAGGTAGGAACCTCAGCATGAGCATAATACTAGCAAGAATACGCCTGCAGAGTTGCCTGATTTTCTTGAGCAGCGAAGTCACATTATTTCTTTATTACAATAATAGCAAACAGGTGGACTTAATCCTGCTCAGGTAGACTAAGTTTACACCCTGTGGGTACCTGAAGATGTCTGATCTTATTCTGTGATTAATTCTAAATATAAAAGTTAGGAAAACGTATTCCTTTTACAGCCTCTCCTATATGTCTTTTTTAATTTAATTCCTCTTCCCTTGAAGTCCCTCTTAGACTGTATCTAATGAAAAAAACTCAAGATAAAACAGTGAAATATATACACAGGTAAGGCTTAAGCAGTTTTGAATGGGTTCTGGAACAAAGTTCTTGATTACACAAAACTCAACAATATTAAAGATGATGTACAGCATAGTACAGAGCCCAACCTGATAAACCTCTACCTACACAAGGAGAAAGATACTGCAGGAAAATGGAGCAGTGGGAAAGCAGCACTAATGTTTAAGAGGAGGTAGAAGATGATAAGGAACAGCAGCACTGAATTCAGGAGAAGTAGGTGGCAGCGCCAAGCCTCACCCAACCAAAGCCTGGGGATTCCCTTTGTACAGTTACTAGAGTTGAATTGGCTGTCATCTAGCGGAGTTATGGCACATTGCACCACACTACTTGGGGGTTTTCGAGTTTCCCTGATAGATTATCTAACATTTAAATTTGCTCTCAAGAATGAGAATTTTGTGGTATTTTTTCCGAAGTCAACAATTTCTGAAGGCTTGAAAAAACCCAAGAAAACACAAAAACTTCTATCCTCTATCATGTCCAAAGATATTTATTGATACATTTTTGTCCTTCGAGAATTCTTTTTTTCTATACTAAACTATTATCATATGGCAGGCTGGCCCTTTTTGTGTTTCATCTAATGATTTTTGAGATTGAATAATGTAAGCCAATGAAGTCATTTACTTGAAGGGCTTTACTAATAAATATGAAATTTTCCACAGTGAAAAATACAGATGGATCAAAAAGCTAGGGTCACCTTCTTTTCTCCGGGACCTCAATACGGATTCATAATCAATGCTTGAGATAAAAATGAAAGCAAGAAGACCAAATATCATATTGCATGGATTGCACAGTTATTTTTGGAAAAGAATAAAAACAAAACATGGAGTACAACAGGCAGAAAACCAATAAAGTAATAGCCCCAGATTTCATTATTCCTTGTGTTGCAATGTTGCTAAGAGAATGCACCTTTCTATGCATGTTTCACTCTCATCATTGAACTTTGGCAATAAACTACATCTATGACAACAATGCAGCCTCTGACTTTACACAATCTGTGCTTACATCCCCCAATTCATTTTTTAAAAATTATTACACAATGCTAATGTGGGCTATTAAGTCCATAAAAATCCTTTAAACTGAATTAACTGAGTTCCCCGTTTGTTTTTAAATCCTGTGAGGACATATTTGCACAGAACTCAGGAAAATATTTATTTGGCTGGCTCTAGAACTGCTAGATTGCATGTTAACTGCTAAATTGCATGTTAACTGCTAAAAAGCAATTACAATTAATAACATGTTAATCAAGCTGTCTTGACAGAGAGCAATTTTGGAGCTCTGCAATGCCACTTTTGGAAAAAAAAACAAAAAAAAACCCAAAACACAAACAAACATTTTTCCAGCACACCTGCCAAACTGCTCCTTTATCCTCTAACCGAGGACATTTCACACATTCGTTGTCACTGTAGGCTTAAGCATAACAAAGACAGAGCTGCCACCCAAAGCCCTGCCACTGCCTCCATCCAACTCTTTTTCCCTGCTTCCTCCTCGTTAAATCCTGTGGCTGCCGAAGCTGCTGCAAGCAGGGAGCTGAGCAGGTTGGAACCCAAACAGCTAGGCTCTTCCACTGGAACCTAACGCTTAGCTGCGTCACGATCAGCCCAAGGAGACCACGGGAAAGGCCCTCACGCCCTGAGGCATTTCGTTTTCTCAGGCACGAGAAGTTAACGACGCGGGCGGGAAAGGGGGGGCGCCGAGCTGAGGGGGGCCCGAGCTGAGGGGGGCGCCGAGCTGAGGGGGGCCCGAGCTGAGGGGGGCGCCGAGCTTCCTTCTCGCCCTTACGCTAGAGCCGTGGTTCTGCCTGACCGCCCCAAATCTCTGCAAGTCGCTCCTTCCCTAGCCCTCGGCCCGCTGCAAGGCTCTTACCTGTGCGGCCAACCCCGCCCCTCTGAGCGGCGTCCCCGTTCCTATGCAACGCCGGTCTACTCCTAGCGCCTGCCTCAACCTCCTCCCGCGCTCTCCCTCGCTTGTGATTGGCTTTAGAGTCCCATCGCGCTGTCCAAAAGAAAGAGACCATGGGTATTTCCCCTTCCGATGATAGGCTGATGAGCACGGCTGGGACTGCCTTCTCTCGGACGAGTGTAGTTCCTTCCGTGTGCTGTCGAACTACGACTCCCAGTAGCCTTTCTGGGCGGGGAATAGGAGCTGGCATCGTCGTGTTGGGATGCGCGCGCCAGCGGCCGCCGCCTGTTTACCAGCCGCTCTGGTGCCTCTCCCGCGTGCAGCCGCTTTACGTGACCTGGTAGGGCCGGGACCGGGGATAACAAGGAGCGGCTTCCTGCTCCCCGTTCCGCCTTGCCTCAGGGGGCTTCTGCCTCGGTTCCACCGGGCGACATGAGGGCGCTGCCCCCGTGCTGGGGGCCTCTGGCGGTGCGGGCTGCAGGCGGGTGGTGGGGGCTGCCCGTCCCCCGCCGCGGCTGCAGAAGCTCAGCGGAGACCGGCGACCGTAAGCCCCTTCAGGAGTGGGCGGTGACAGTCAGCCCGCGCGGGCGGCTGCGGGTGCGGCTGCCCTGCCAGGTGAGCGTCCGCCCGCTGGACCCACAGCGCTACCCGGGCGCGGACCGCGTGTTGGTCTCCGTCAGCGGCGCCGGCGGCAGTCCCCCGCCCCGCGGCCGGCAGCAGGACCGCGTCCGGGTGGAGTACGACGAGGCGCTGAAGCAGATGGCGATCGTGGCGGGTGGCGTGGACAGCAAGATCGCCGTGGACGTCAGGACGCCGGCCAAGTTCGGTGGGTGAAGCGGGGCTGCGGGTCCCCCCCCCGCGCCCTCGGCAGTAGAGGCGGTGGCACGGCTGTCAGCCCTCTCCTTCCGGCATGCTGGCACGTGGAGCCCGAGGGGAGACGGGAGCGCTGCCGCAGGTGGGGCTCAGCGGGGACTGTGCCGGCACTGCCAGTGCTTCGGCTGGAAGTGCCAATTGCAGCGGTTATTAGAAAACGGCATCATGCCCCCCACTAATCAAGGAGTTCCAGAAAGTCCCGTTTTTTTTTCCTGTGTTTCCTGACTTCTTAGTTGTTTAGATACATGATTTGTTGTTGACTTTTTTATCAGCAATAGTTAATGCTGAAATTTGTGCTATTAAGTGACATTCAAGACCCGCCTGGACGCATTCCTGTGTGAGCTCGTCTAGGTGATCCTGCTCTGGCAGGGGGGTTGGACTAGATGATCTTTCTAGGTCCCTTCCAACCCCTAACATTCTGTGATTCTGTGAAGGGGAAGTTGCAATACACGCTTTTATTTTCGCTCTGACAGCTTAGGTGAGAGACAGTAGTCGTCCGTATGTGCTATGCACAACTGCAGCTCAGGGGTTGTTGGATTTAACAGCTCCATCAGTGTTTGTTATAATGAGTGGCCACCTACTGGGATCATAGAAACATAGAATCGTTTTGGTTGTTCAGAAAAGACTGAAAGGTAACAATACAAATGAAATACCAAGGAGGTTTCCCTTGTTTCTGGCAAGTCTTACATTATGTTTTTAGGCACAGGGTGAAAATCAGTGTAGGGTTTCTGGTACAGAAGCTACAAACATTGGGAGAGCAGCTGTCGTGATTGAGACCAATATACAACTGTGCTGAACTAAAATACTGACAGTGGCTCTAAGTTTAGGGAAGGAAAAGAGCAAACTTGCTAGATTAATTCCCTTTAGTGATCTGAGGTTTGGCGAGTACTGGACCCATAGAGATTTGTGTTTAGTCATTGATGTGTGTTTTTCCTACAGATCTGTGAATTGCCTGTACAGTGCAGAGTAAGTTTCACCATGCTGAAAAAAATGTCTCAGTGTACAATAAGCCCAAAAAAACATCTCGGTGTAAAAAAAAAGCCTAGTCCTTTGCTTTGCTTCAAGTGGCTGTTCCAATACTACTGATTTATTTCATTTGATGCTCTGCTACAGCTGTGATATGAGAAGTGGTGAATAATTTTATTCTACTTATGCTTCATATATGTCATCTATGACTTTTGTAGAGCATGATGTTATACTTAGTTACTACTTTTCCAAACCCTTACAGCAAACACATTCTACATCTTTTATATTCTCTTAAATTTTCCCCCATATCTTGGATTCTGCTGTGTTTATTACATATCCCTATAATTTACTGGTTTTTTCCTAACACTGTTGATAACTGAAGAGGTGTTTCTTAGATGTATTTACCAGAAGTTACTGTCACTTTTGTTTCCTAATAACTAATAGACACATGTTCTGTAAATAAAATTGGGGGCTTCCCTACTTCTGTATTAGAATGACCATAGATTTGTACTGTAACTCCAGCTAGCATGCTGTCCTGTCTCCAGCAGTAGTCATAAACAGATGCTGAGGCAAGAATAAAAACAGGACAATAATAAATGATAGTTCATCTAAGTATTCTATTACCTGTCGGCTGTTTTTAGCTCTGGGGATTTTTTGAGCCTGATAGAGCTCAGCAGCTTAGTGGTTCCTCTGGTCTCTCTTCCAAGTGTCCACTTACACATGTAAACAGTTTCAGGGTAAGAGCTTCCTGGCAAACTCCATGCCTTTTGGCAAAGAGTCCCACAAGGCATACCAGCTGTTAAATTTCCTGCTGTTTTATCATTCAAGTATGTGGTATTCCAAGATCTTTCTGCAATTTGTGAGTGTGTTTTTAACTAGTCTGAATAACTGAAGCTGGATGGTTATGCACAGGCGTACAGAATTTTCAGTGTCAGTTGTCAATAGTGATTAGTCATGTGGTTAAAAGTGTGTGGCCAAACTTGGCGTGAATGTTCTTTAGGAACTGCTTTTCTTTTCCCTCCCTACTGTAGTTGCTATAAAAAGTGATCAAGTACTATGTTAAATAGATCTGACTTTTCTTATTCTGTTGTTAATAAAATTCTTTTAATTCTAGATTTGGATATCAAAACATCAGGGACTGGCTGTGTGAAGATTCAGAAAATAGAATGTGATAGCTGCAAAATAGAAACAGAGAAGGGGACCAGTGTCTTGCAGTCAATAAAGGTACAAAGAACCCTACACCATTCTGTCAGTGTTTTAAAGGGATTGTTTGGTGGAATACAGTATAAAAACTTAGATTCCAGTTCTGGTCATAAGAAATATTCTGGTATTTCTGAGTGTTACTGTGTATGTACCTCACCTTTATTGCATACAATTACAACATGAGAGTCAATAACACTGAATAATGTGGAGTTAGAAGTCCAGGTACCTTTGATGATAGCCAAGGCCAGAAGATAAAGTGACAGTAGTAAGTCTTATATCTACCTTCCCTGCCTCTCAAACAAACAATCAAAAGATTGGGATTTCCTGTCTAGTCGATTAATAATTATGCTTGATCAGCTAGGACTTTGCAGTATGGTGCTTCCTTTTTTTTCCTCTGTGATTTTTCTTTTATGGTTCTGATATATCAGTGCTATTGGCAAACTCTTTAGGTTAATTTTCAATCAGAAGTTACACATTACATGTCCAAAATACCCAAATGAAATATATCTGATAAATACTGTATATATCATGATCATGACCTTTTTTTTTCAATCTAAAGCCTTCAAGCTTGCTAACATAGGCTTATGTAGAAATAATTGAAATACATCTGACTTAGGTGCTGTTTGAAACCAATTTCACTAGAATAACTGAGGTGTACCTGTCGGAATTGGTATAAATTTAAAAGAAAGGCTTTACAAATAGGGCAAGTCCTAAAAAAATCTCTCAACATTTTTTCCTTTGCTATGTTAACTTTTTCTAATACAGATTCAGGAATTATGCTCTGTATTAGCATTAGTAGAAAACCAGAACTGTTAACCTTTTGGATTTTTCAAAGCTAGTGAAAGATCTGATAGACTAGATTGTGTAGCACAGTACAAGAGCTGATTCTCCTCAGAGTTGTGCTTTACTGAGCAAGCTGAAGTGATGCTGCCCTCCTCTGGATGGATTAAAAAGCTGTTTAAAGTAGCTTGACTGTCGTGCTATTCACAAACCTCGTTGACTAGTTAAGAAAAAGGCCTTTCTTTACAGTAGAGGGCAAAAGATTGTTGATCAATGACTTTAAATAAAAATATCTGATCGTGGGGTTTAGTCAAGAGCATCAGCAAACAGTGTCACAACTGCTAATTCTCTTGACTTGTCACAGACTGCAAGAAGTTTTATAACTTGTAATTCAAAAAAATTGCTGATATTTTGTGTACTGGGTGGTGGTGTTTCTGTCACACAGCAAACTAGGCCTTAATGCCAGAGGTGTCTTTACAGAAGACCTAGAAATTTGACATTTACTTTCCTTAATCATACATGCTAGAAAGCCTGGTTCACCCTATCCCTTCCATGTGTCTAGGAGTTTTGCAGACGTATGCAAAATATCTAATTTGAATTAGAATCTGGTTGGAGTGAATCACTATAGGATCTGATTCTACTTATGCATTGGTATGTATCCTTAAAAGTTTATGGCTATACATGCTATTCCAATCATAAGTACCTCTGTGGCATGTCTCTGTATGTGTGTACATATATATATATATATGATTATCCTGTAGATTTTTGTGATATTGTAGGTTCCAGGTCACTGGAAGGCTTCATTTTGCAAGGCCATTTCTCACTGGTTTCTGGATGGAGGATACTGAGTGAATGTTTTTCTAGCTAAAACAACCTAACAACAACAAAACCAAAATGCCAAAAAACAATGAAGCAAAAAAAACAACCAACAAACCATACCTGTGTTGAGAATAAAGCATTCCTCAGCATCATTCTTTTTTTCCCTTGTGTTTCTGGTTATGAAGAAAGCTGTCTTGAGCTTGACTCCACTGGAGATAAACAGCCCATTTGGCAATCACGTAAGAAGAAACCTTCAAAGTAAAATGGAAGTTTGTGATCCAAGGTTATTATTGTGATGCAACTTGAAAAACAAGTTATCTTGTTTTCTAATTATGATTATCCTAATCATATGATTTTTTTTAAAGAACTTTTTTTTTTCAGAGCCATAAAATTGATATACGGACAAGTGGTGGCAAAGTAATTGGTCTTGGAACACTTTATGGAAATACAGATATTCATGCAACAGAGAAGGGTGTAAGTAAAACTTTCTCTTCAATACCTTGTTCAGTTTGTTGCAAAATGAATAAATCTTGAAGAATGTGCTTGTGATTTCCCTGTTAACTTATTTGTCTGTTTAATTGTATTATCTTATGCTTGATTTGAGTAATTAAACAGGCTCCAGAGGAAGAACAGTAATAAACGTGATCATTCCATCAGCATAGAGGTTGTTCTTGCTGTTGCAACTCATCAACTTTAATTATATAGACCCTCACAACACTTGACTGATGTCTAGGCACCTGAATTCTGCAATAGGCCCATGAGTTTTACTGTCTCATGAATAGTGACTTGATATTTATACCTGCTGCACCCTTCCAGCTTTATATGGTTTTAAGAATGGAAGAGTAGGAGATTTTGTATATTTGTTTGCAGCTGAGGAAGTATAATCACATGTAATCTTGTTAGGAGAGGCAGTGAGGAGAATCACAAGCAGGAAAATAGTGTCCTAGAGAAGTAGCTTGCTTTTTTCAGCAGATGGCAGTACAAGATAAAGCTCCTATTGCTCTAATCTGGTTTTGTTTCTTGCCATAGTGCTTTTACTGCTCTGGGTTCATGATATTCACATGAAACTGGCATGGTGGTGGTGGTCTTTAAGGTTATGCTGCTTTGTCTTTTGGCCCAAACTAGTTTGTTATATCAGTGCAGTCCATAGATTAAATTTCAAATAGTGTCTTGCTCATGTTGATAAAAACAAGTGGATGGTAGAAAAATAAGTAGATCTATGTGAAAATATAGGTCATGAAAATGAGAAATAGTATTGTTTTACTTTGAGCCTTTAAATGCTATTTTAAAAAAATCTAACCTTTTTCAAACAGTCCTTCTGAAACAAAAACCCATGCAGATTAAGAAGTGCTTCTTTGTGATTGTAAATATTTATATAGTCTGTAATACTACTAGATGTCACTCTTACAGTTGTAAAGCTGTTGTAACTTGAGTGAACTGAATAATTTTAACGGGAATTTACAGCCATGGAACAATAGTTTGCTTATGTTGTTGAACTTCTTACTAACAAACTTTACTGTGTAGTTAGGAAGGGCAGTGTGAGATTTCTTTTCTCAAGTGGCCACTCTGGTTAATAATCACTCAGCCTTACATCTCCTGTGTGTGTTTGTATGAGATTTTTTTCTTCCATCAGTTGTAGTCATCATTATGTAATTATGGCTCTGTCAGCATTTCCAGCCCCTCCTGGAGCTGGAGAGGGAAAGGATGTGGTAAAAGATACTAAACACTTGAGAAAGAAAGAATATTTTTAGAGGGGAAAATGGAGAAGACAGTGGTAAAATATGTGAGCAAGACTAGCCCACAAAGGAAGACCAAGAAGAGGAATATGTTAGGGAGGAGTTATGTTGTGTTTAAACACAGCAAGATGATAGTTTTCATCTTGAAAATGTGTTCAGGTGCAAAAACATTGTCTGATTTATGAAGATAGAGTGACACTTTTTCTTTAAATGGTTAAGAAGCTGATGGAACTTGAGCATGTGGATGTGGTCAGTCTCAGTAACTGCAACTCCCAAGGCTCTTCTCGTAAGAAAAGGAATTTTTCCAGAAAACCTGTTGGTACTATGGACAAAAATAATCAAATTTTTTTGACTGGAGAGTAATTAGCTAATCTGTGCCATGGGGACTTTTCCGTAACATTTATTTAGCAGAGCCAAACATCCATGTCTTGCCAAAATAATCACAAAAGTTAGAGAATTTGAGGTTGAAAACATACTTAGTCTCAGTAAAAAGCGATTTTTTTTTTTTTAATGCTTTCCTTATCTAGAATACTTTTTAGTCCAATACTTGAGCAGTCTGACTCCCCTTTCAGCCCCCCCAGCTCCCCCTGATTTGGGTTATTCTGAAACAAGTATTCATTGTATTGGTAGGTTGTGTTTTAGTCTTTATAGTAACTAGCTGACTCAGTACTTTTCTTTTATCATGTGCTGAGACAACTCTTTCTATTGGTGTGCATTTTTTGAGAGGTAGTTGAGGCTGATAAATGAGTTGATAAGTGAGCTTGTTTATAATAAAGCACTTCATAATATTTAAAATAAGTTTCTAAATACAGTCCAAAGTTGCATACCATAGCAAGAGATGTAGCTTTTTGGGCTTTCCTTTTCCCATTCAGGAATGCCAGCCACAATGCAGCCCGTTTGCACTCAAACTGTAGATATTTTTGGTTTATCCCACCCCCACCCACTGGGCATACTTTAAAGTATACCTTGCTCTATTTTCATTCTGCTGATAACAATGATGGCTTAGCCAAGACTGGAAAGGTTCTTTGCAAGTCATTTAACACTCTCAGGTTTGGATTGTAGAGCCTAAAATGACAGTGACTTTTCTTTTAGTAACGTATTGCTTTGGCCATGTGTCACAGCAGGCTTACACTTTAATCTATAATATTTAATCTCTGTGACTATTTGGGTCCTTACCCATATGATGGATGTAATAATCCACAGGAGTGTTGTAAAGGATTATTAACTTGGTTAGAGCTCTTGGATGAAAATACTGTTTTGTTTTGTATTTTATTCTCAAGAATTTGATTCTATTTGTTTTGTGCCAACAACTGCTTTCCATTTGTTTTGCCTCAATAATGTTACTTCCCTCTGCCTTGTCAAACTGTGATGACAAGTGTTCCATTACGTTTATTTAAGTTTATTTCTCTTAGAGTGTGAATATAGAGAAGCTGCAGGGGACATCTATCAACATATCTACTGAAGATGGGCTGCTGAAAACTAAGTATCTCTATGCAGAATCATCATCTCTGTCTTCAGTAGCTGGTGATATTCTGATGGGAAGTATTCATGGTAAGAAGGAAGTCCTGTCACATGGTTAGGGAAATAGCAGCACAAATTTAGCTGCTTTGAAGGTATTCATAATGTTCACAGTAACAAATGGACTCATGCTATGGACTGTCATCAAATCACCTGTGCACAGGATATGTACAAAAACAGCTCTATATTTGTTTACTTGGTGCAAAAATGAAATAAATCCTTATTTAGTGACTTTCTTAGTAATGTCTTACTGTGATTCAGCTGGAAAACAATGTGAAAACAAATAGAATTGTATCCAAATTATACAGACATTTCTTGCATTACCTCAGGATTATTTGCATGAGCTCTCTACGAAATGGGTCTGGAACACCTAATGTTATTTTAGCTGTTTCTTTTAAAAACAATTGCACATGAACATTTGCTTGGCAATTCTAGTCTATTTTTTTGGAAGAATATTTTCTGCAAGCTATCATGCTCCTCAATCATGTTTTGATAGTAAAAGCAAATACTTTTAAAGACTTTTACATTGTTGTATTGCATATATATACCTATATATGTATATACATATATACACACACAAACATAGTAGTGGAAAAGATAAGCTATTATAATTTTGTTAGAAAAAAGTCAGACTCTTTCACTTCTAGTCTTTGCTCATGAAGTAGCTCAATTTTAGTAATAACTTTGTTTGCAAACACTTGGGCAGATTGTTTCCTGGGCAGTTAAGCCCACTATCCCCTATAGCTGACAGTGTGCTGATACAGTTGGCATGAAATCAGCACATCTGTGCACAAAACTGAGCCAGACTTCATTGCTTTTGCACTGAGAACTTTGAAGGCAGGGCGACACAAACTGCAAACCTGTCTGAGATCCATTTTGTAGTTGAATCTTGGACACTACAATTCCAAAGCTATCAGACCCCAAGCTTTCTTAATTGCTCTTTTGCATACTTCTTACTTCTCTGGCAGATAAATAATGCATTATTTTGTAGAATTTAGTTTTGAGCCATTTTCATCCTTTTCTGTAACAGGCATTAGAGATGTCAGGTACCCTTAATCTTTTATGATGACACTTGAAAAACAAATGGCTAGCAGCTCTGAGACTGGGAAGTGTGCTACATTCTCCATGGGTGATAACATTATAGTGAGACTTCTCCACAGAGGGGCACATAGGAGAAAAAGGAAACCCCTCGTTGCAACTCTGCTGAAGACTTGGGCTGAGTTGCATTATTAGTTTATTATATCCACAAAATAGTTTAAGCTGGAAACCAGTTAAATAATATGCTTTCAATATATTTTTCCACTTTTCTCCAAACAGGTAACACCAGCCTTCAGACCAGAACAGGAAGTATCACAGTAGGTAGGTTCTGCTTTCTTTCTGAGATACCCCTTTTTTCACTCTTCCCTTTCTTAAAAGCTGAGTATTCCCAGGGAAAGTAAAAAGGAGGCAATTCCTCACCGAGGTCTCTTCTTCTTTTCAGGAGTTTGATACTGATATTGAGTACTGATAGCTGTGTAGCTGATGGAGATCCTTTCCAAACTGGGCTGTCAGCCTTTTGCAGTTGAGCAAGCCACATTGTCTAGCTCTTGATACCACAATACCCACTGGGCTTTGCACAAGTTAGGCTGAGTTTAGGTGTCATCTTTTATATTAAGATGGGATGAAAGAACACAAGAAAAGACTAAGCATGCATCAAATGCAGTCACTTTGCTTTTAACCTGGTTGTCTCTCACATTTGCTGATATCAGTGATAAGCTATATTTACTTTTTATATCTCAAAGCATTAATCATTGAGGTATTAATATTGGGTGGGAAAGTCTTGTGATAACTTTAAACAGTGTTTCCAAACTATTATGCTAATCATTGTTTTCCTTTCAGAAATAAAAATTACTCCATTTTCCTTCAACAAGTTGAACTTTTATACAACAGGATAACTCAGTTATCAGTTATGGTATACATTATATCAGTTGCATTATTCTAGGAAAATATTAGGGCCTCTTCTTTGATCATTTTGTAGTATATCCACACAAGTGAGAAACTTAAATTCTCATTATTTTTGTGGCAGAAAATTGAACTAACAGAATCACAGACAAGCCCAGTGTCTTTTAAATCTACATAGAGGGATTTCCCCTTCTGTAAATAGACTTGGTTACAGGCCCAAATCTCAAAGACTTCTGCTAATGGTAGTAACCATAGTCACTCACTAAGTATTGTTCAGGGACAAGCTGTACTGTTACAACTCTTCTTATGTTTCTAAGCAATCTATATTAACATTCCTGGAAAATGGATGCAATACACATTCTTATGAGTTAGTCATTAAACCACAGAATTAAATTAGGCTTGCTAGTCTGTTTTTCCTTCTGTTAAATAAACTCGTAGAATATGGAGAGTGTTTAAATAAAGGTTTCTTAACACAGAAGGTAGTTTTTTTCCATCCACAGATGATGATTATTTTCCTTAATTAGCTAGGTTCAGCTTAAACATTAAGACACCTCTTACAGTTGAATAAACTTTAATTTTTAGGTTTCAATTCTAAAAGTACTAGTTAGACTTAAGCTTTTCCAAAAGAACATTAAACATCCTTCAGATTTCTATGGATTTTTCCAAAGGCAAATAACTTTTTAAGATCCAGTAGTTCAACTTCAAAAGCTTTGAGAAAGAAAATGTTGTTTTAAGTGAAAGGTTTCCATGTATGAGAAATTTACACCACAGGATGGTTTGTTGGATTGCCAGAGACCTGACAGGGATTTGCTGGTAGAAACAGGAAGAACAACTCAGATCTTCCTGATTCCCTGGCTGGGTTTCCATAGGGATGTAGTTAGTTATTTCACTGGAGGCAGAATTTTATCAGTTAACTGAAAAAAATGCAATCATCTCTAGATTTTGGGGATGTATCCTTAGCTTTTGAGACATTTATATATATGCATCTATAACTAAAACACAGTTGAGAGTGAATTCATCCTTGTAGAAAGACAGGAGTGATATTGAGGCCTTACAGATGCTGTAAGTCCAGTCACAACTACAGGACTATGGCCTTGGGACCAGTGTACACCACAACTTTGGACTGGGGAGATAAGTTTTGTTCAGAAACCTATTTTTCTACAGTCAATCTGACATTCAGTAAACAAATGCAAGATATATCTCAAAAATTGAATAACTGACAAATTCAGTTCAAAGATTCTAGCAAATTTCTATTTCAAAAAAGTGAATACTACACAAGTTCTTTTAACTTTGTTTTCAGATTCATCAGATGGAAGTCTAAAAGCTTCTACACATCATGGGACAATAGATGTTTATGTCAGTCAATTAAGAAAAGTGGATCTGAAATCCCATAAAGGTTAGCAAACCAAAACAAGTTGGTTTTTTTTATGGAAATGTAGAAAAGGGGGTAAGGGTTTTTTTCTGTTTACCTGTCTGAGATTTTTGGTTATCTACATTCTTTTTTACGTTATTATTAGAAGATGTGTATAAATACTTACAATACAGTAAACTCTGTCATGGGCAATGATACTTAAAATGGATTACAGAGTTTTCATATATTTCAATACTTCCACCTTTTAATTGAAGTACCCAGCAGAATTCTGCAGAGTTGATGTGGATTACAGTCTTCCTTTGCCTTGAACCCAATATACTCCATGATGCTGATATGTGTGCAGAGTGACAACTGACACACATTTACATTTATTTTTCTTGCCTTTTATGAGTGAAATGTCCCATTATAGAAATTGGAAGGCAGAATGAAAGGACCTTACACTGCCATTCTTCCTTTTTTCTCCTGGATACTCACTAGAATTTCACTTATTAGTTAAAAGCTCACTCCAGTAGATTCATAGCTTTGCTATTCAGAAGGTATGATACTGTCTGCAAATGACAAAGCTCTGAAAATATCTTACTGATCCTAGTTTTACTTAAAACAAACCAACCAACCACAGAAAAAGCCCCAATCAGTACAGCATTTTTGTACATCATGTACACTTTGGGTGGTTTAAATGAACATGGTAATGGTATTTGGTATCCTTCTGTTGTCTGTGATACAATGCTTGTGCCCTATTTAAAAGCTAGCAGCAGTTACTCAGAATGGGATTAATGAAGGAAATGCATTGAAATCTCTTGTCTGACGTTTTTTCTACAAGCTATTCTGGTTCCACTGGTGCAACGACATTTATTTTTATATTATTTCCTAGTTACCTTTTGAATCAGTAAGAAGTGAATGTCTCTTTGAATAAGTAGCAAAGAGGAACCTATTTAATAGAAGCAAATAAATGTTATTTTCAAAACATTGCCTCGCATCTCTCTTGGCAGCACAGTTTAGTAAAGATAAAGTTGAAGTTGTGTTTTTGTTTACCCTGTAAGTTCAGAGTAACTGCTGACAGCTGCAGTGTAGAAAATGTCCCATTCATGACAAATTAGCTGCATGTGTGCTGGGTTTTATGAGTCATATCACTGAGAAGCTCTCCAAAGAGAATCTAAAGACCAAGATCTTTTTTCTGTTCCTTATCCTAAGGTTTTCATGTATCCAGTGAAATTTAGGTCTAAATTAAACTGAGAGTTATTTGTTCATCAGGACTGTTGCAGGCAAGGGATTCTGCTGAATTTCCATTGTATAGCTAGGAATGCTGCTGACTGCTACTTAGTTGTTATAATATCAGTTTTCTTAGTGTGTTCTCCTTCAGCTTTTGGGATGTATTTAAAGAGGGTTTTTTGGTTTTCTAAAGTGTATGTTGGAATTGGGCAAAAACTAAAAAGCAAATATACAAAAAAGTGTATTCTGAATTTTGGAGGGTTTTTGTAATGTGTAGGGTGCAGTTTCCAGACATTGATGGAGTGATTCCAGATATGACTAACACAGACAGATTGAGAGCCTGGCATCTACTTTCAGTCTGATGCTTAGAAGCACATATTTAGGGGAAGCAGAAGTCAGTTCTGTTTCTTTTTCTTCTCAAGGGTAGAATTACTTGGGCCACCAAAGCCACAGATTTGCTGGTAGTTTACATTTTAGTGATTCATATTCTAAACTGGTTAGTCACTTTTGGGACTGTATCTGTTCAAGGTCCTGCTTGAACAGCTGGCCCTGTGCAGTAAGGCAAAGACAATTGCTAGTGTTAACAGTTAAGTGGCATCTAATCATTCCAGAGGAACAGTTGTTTCATAATGTGCCATGCAGGGGTGAGATTAATCATCAAATCCAATCCCTTGTTCTTGCTCAGGACCCTAAATATTCAACTAAAAGATGCAACTAAAGTTATAATACTTGTGAGATCTATTAGATGTGCTTCCCTTGATCATACCCATAGTAAGAACCTCTACCAAGAGCCATTGGTAGCAGTATATGTCAATGTTAATCTGCCAAGGAAATACTGTGACACTATTTTTCTACATAGGACATGCAGTATTCTGACAAAATGAGACAAAAACCCCTGAGGTTACTGTTTCTAAAGGCTGTTTAAAAAAAAACAAAACTAACAAAACAATGATTTTAATTAAGTTAGAAAACAATTGCCTGTTTTATTCTTTGATTTCAGTGCTAACTAACTGGCTTTCATTTAAACTTATACCAGGTTCAATTACAGTCAAGGTACCTGCCTCTCTCAAAGCCTATTTACAGTTATCTGGTAGAAAAGTGGATGTGAGCTCAGACATCCAGTTAAGAGAAACACAGAGTGCCTCCAAAGAGGATCATGTGACTATAACTGGTAAGGCTTACTAATCTTGGCTTTCAGTAAATGTCTGCCTGGCCTTAGTCAAAGATATCTACATTTCTGTATGAGTTCATTGCTCTTGGCTTCTTGTTTTGTCTGCGTCAGGTTCAAATGTTTGCTTGTGCCATTGTACTCCACCCAAAGAGTTATCTAGTAACTTCTTCATTTTGTTTGGTAAATGACTTGTGAATGCAAACAACTGGCTCTCTAACAAAAGTCTTAGAGCCAAATTCATCTTCAGCGTTATTCCAGTGAATTTGTGGGAGGTACTGCAGAGCTGAATTTGACCCATTGCTTTGTTGGCTTAGACAGTCACATACAATAAATTGCCAGGACATGTCAATGAAAAAAATTCACTCTGTTGGGTGGGAGGGGGAAGAAAGAGTTATATGGCATACTTATAAATGTACAGTATAAATGTTAAGGTGTGCAGGATAGGCTTGAGAAATGAGGTGTGGGGAGAGAGCTAGAAGAGCAGAAGAATCTGTAGCAAGGAGGAACAGAGTACATGAAAAGGTGCCTGCAATTAATGCATTTAAAATTGAGCTTGGGAATCCCAAGTCTTGCAATTTCCTGCTTTATAAAACAGCTGTACAATTCATTGTTAGGATGTGTATTTCTCTCCTCCTCTCCGGATATGTCTATCTAGAAATTAAGGCTGTTGCTGTTCCAAATTACTGGGTTTACTCAAGAGGAAACACTAATGTAATGTGTCTGAAGGCTCCAGCTTTGTTTTTAAACGTGTTATGTCAGTATGACCTGTTATGATAGCAGCTTGGGTGAGGCTTTGTGTTTTTCTTCAGTTTTAAACCTAAGAAAATATGCACAAAACTTATTCTCTTCCCCCATGTAAGGTAATAATCTCAAATTCAGGAAATGTTCAAAGTGCATCTACACAATCTTAGTATGTAGCCTGCTTCTTTAACATAGTACTCTTGAAATGTATAGGTATATCTCTTCCTACCTTGAACAGCAACTAGCTTTTAAATTTATTAGTGGTTATTAAATAAAATTGCTGTAAAAACCATGGTTAGAAGTTCTGGAACTAGAAACCCATGGAAGGACCCCAGATTCTAGCAAGGCTCTCTGTAATGAATCACCTCAAAACAACACTTCTCCCAGTGAGTAAGGACCACTGGGCAGTCAATCATCTTGTTAGTCTGGCAACACTGAATATGAGTGATGTTTCAAATACACACAGCTGAATGGCTTCTCTGGCTTGAAGACTCAGTGTTGAATGTAGGACAGTCATCACTGAAGCAGGTGCAATTTTTCAACCCAGCATTTTATTTGGAAGTGATCTTAGCAGTTTGAGGCTGAAAGCAGCTCTGACGACTTAACCTTCAAATATTTATATCCCAAAGGCATGCTTTTTGTTTTCAGAAATTTTATATTGTCTAAGGTAATTTCTGTCTTTTTAGCTGCATGAGGTTCCAGGGTTAAATACAAACACAGCTGAAGGGGCAGTGAATAATGTGAGGCAAGCAACTTGCCTTTAAAAGGGAAATGACTGAAAGAGCTTGCATTAGGACAGGCTGCTGAAACTTAAGTTTCTTCTGAAACTTAACAGCTGTCCAAGTGTAGGACTCCTTCTCCCACTGTGCAGCTGTCTTGGGTCTTTTGCATTCAGAGTTATGGTTCTGATCTCAGCAGTAATACTATCCACTGCTGTGTCCCTCCCTGTTCCTCAAGGCACTTCTTCAAAACTTTCCTTCTTTCCTAGAAGCAATTTTTATTGACTCTCTGCCACTAGAATTGGGTGGGAAGAGCTTTGTTTTTACCATGTCCTTCTAAACATGGTCCCTCTGTGAAACCTTGATCTTTAAGCAGTATCTTAAAAAAACAAAGACAGACCCAGGTTGTATCTGGAAAAGATTACATTCCTTCAAGTCAAACAGAAAGTTCATCCAACTTTTATAAAACACATTAGATGAGATGCTATCCTACAGATTTTTATTGGTTTCAGCTTTCATTTAACTCAAGCTGTTTCATAGCCTTTTTGAAATGTACCACAGTCTAACACCACCAGTGAACAATGTTTAAAATATGCTCCTCTTTCTGTGTTTTATTATATGAGAATTGAGCTCTTAACTTCCTCCAGGAAGGCAAGTGAATAGAGTCAGTACTTGACTCTCTAAAGTTCTGCAAAGGTGTTCTCTGCTGTTAGACACCAAAATAGGGGGAGGGAGCTAGCTGTTGGCTTTCATGATTTAATCATGCTAGCAAAGTCATCCTCAAAATCCACTTTTGTTCCCACAGCATTCAGAATGCAGGCAGTGAGTACAGTTAAGACCAAACAGTCATCAAGAGGTCTCCAACTAAAGCTTGTTGCTTGATCAGCATCTCATACACAAAGCTATTTAAATATCTTTAGATTGATTTAAAGCTACTACTGGCAGTAGGCTTAATAACCTTCAAAGAGTTTGAAGATCTTCATCCCTAGGAGTGTAACTTGACACTCACTTTCCTGCAGGCACTTGGATGCTTTCTGCATTCCCTTCACAGGCAAATCTCCAAAAGAAGCAGAAGTAACAAAACATTTTTCTAAGTTCACATAGCAAATGCAAAATGAGAAACAGAGCTCAGACAACAACTGAGCTTTAAAGAAGCTTTTGTTAATTTGTTTCTATGTTTATTAAAAGCTTTTCCTAAATTTTATAGCAAAACAGTAGCAAGGTGTAAACAGTGCATCAAACTGTTATTTTACAGGGCTGATTCTGTGCTTGTGTTTATTCCTTGTACAGAAGTACAAGCCATAGTGACAAAAACATGAGAGAGGAACTGGGACCAAGCACTTCAATATGCACTTTCTGGAAAAACCTATTTTCAGTGCTCTACACCTCTTTTAAGAGGTCAACTGAAGTTTTCCTTTATACTTATTTGATGATTCGTGGTTTTTTGACACCTGGAGGCTATTTCCTGTTTAAAATTTAGACCGATCCAATGTTTTAAGAGCTACCTCTACTTAAAAGACAGATTTACAACAGTAAATACAACAGTATTGCAAATTGTTGATTCAGGAAAGCTTTCTGAGAATTGAAGTTTCAGATTTTAACAAATTTCATGTACAACACATCCAACTTTGTGATGATCATCAAATCTACAATTAGATGGGGATCAGAAGGGTGATCCTGCTCTGGCAGGAGGGTTGGACTAGATGATCTTTCTAGGTCCCTTCCAACCCCTGACATACTGTGAATTCTGACAGTAGGAATGACACTGAGACTGATAGAGACTGCTGCTGCTGCCTGGAGCAGTCAGTAATGCAGAAATTGTATGAGGACATCCCCATGAAGATCCTTGAAGGCATGTTGTAATCTGATAGCAAAGGACACTGACATACCTCTTCATTCAGTGAAAACTCCCATCAGTGTTGGACTTCTCTGAAAATTCCATACCTCTAAACAGTACCTCAGCCTGCAAGTGAACTGATGTGAGTTTGGCCTGTAAACTTAAATTAATCCCACTTAGAAGTACCAAAGTGTTGAAGTGCTATTGAAAAGTTCTGGCACATCAGCTTGAGTTGTGGAAACCAATGCAGTGATGTCAGTTGGAGCTTTGCCACTGTTTTTGACTTGGCCAAAGTTTAATTTCAGTTGTGTTACAAGTCAGAATAGAGAGAGCATGTTTGCAAAGTTGCTTCACAATCTGCTTGCCTGCCACCCCTCATGCTATTCCAGGCTCAAATTGGTTCTAGACTTGGAATTCACTCAGTCACATAAATGCTAAAATAATAATAAAAGATCATCATCATCATCATCATGGCTAGGCTTCGCGAACAAAGATCCGGGGAGGGCTCCATCCATGCTAATAATAAAAGATATTTTGTAAAGATAAGCCAAAGTGAAGGCTGGTCTTTATCTTGTGATAAAGGCACTGATTGGTGACTTAAGATCCTAGTTTAGTTCCCAGTTTGGTCATAAATTTTCTGCATAAACTTGGAAGGTCACTTATTCTCTCTTGGCCTCAGTTTCTTAATTGTAAAATGAGGGTAAGTTGAACTTTCTCCTTTGTCTGTTATACAGAGACCTTTTCAGGGCATGGCATTGCAGACTTAGTTTGTGAAACGTGAGAAGACAGACATGTCATGGGAGACTTTTAAGTCATTATCATAAGAAAGCAGTAATAGTAGCAGCATTTCTGGTTATCTGGTACATCAGGTCTTACCCATATCTCTTTTCTGTGTTTACAATAAAGAGGAGGTAGAGAAATCAGGAGTAAAGTTAAACCTGGGAAGAAGGAAAGGGTGGAGGGGAAGGTGGATTTGATTTGATTTTTGTTTCTTATTACCCTACTCTGATTTGTTTGGTAATAAATTTAACTAATTTCCCTAAGTCAAATCTCTTTTGTGCATTATGAGAAATGAGATTAATGAAAAAAAGTATCAAGAATGAAATGTCAGAAAACACTGTTAAAATTGTATAAATTCTACCAAATAAAAGAATTAGAAGTATTTCTAAGGAGCTTGAAAAAAAATGGCAATGTGTAGATGATCTGTTTATTCTGTGTCAAACTAACCACAACTCTCTTTTCCAGGTCACATGAATCAAAGGGATGAAACAGACAAATGGATTAAGGCTGACACACAAAATGGCAAAGTGTATCTTAAAAGCCAAAGCTGGATCCAGTCTGTCAAGCTGAAGAGTTCTTAAAGGTGAAATAGGCCAAAGAGATTAAATCAAGGAATTGTAAGGAAATATTCCTTTAAAATGATAAAACTTTGTTGATTCTTATATAAGAGAGAAAATATTAAAAATGAGGACATCATAACCCAACAGTTCCCCTGACAGTGGTTGGTGCTTAACAGGTCTAGCTTACTTTTAGTGCCTTTTGGGAACAAGATCTTACATATTCAGAGTCTGTACAACTTGACCCGCTTACCTTACCAGTTTAAAAGCTGGTAACTTTCAAACATAAGTTTGGAGGAATCATTTAAAAATAAAGCATTTTCAACATCTTGTATTTGAAAATACGAAAATTTACTTCCAAGATGACATTCTCTGCAATCTATATTTTTAAATTAAATGTCTCAATACTGTGGGAATTCTACCGGTTTATGCAAAATGAAGAGAATTTTCTTCAACCAAGTTATTTGTATCATGGATAGGATAAAGCCACTTTCAGAACTATAGTTTTTATCTCGTCTTCTCATTTGGCATTTGACCTCTAAGCAGTTTCTGTCTTGCCAGTGGGTACTGTGTCTGTAAAGCTGCTTATGAAAGGACAGAAATTGATCTGTGTCATCCTCAACCACTTATTTGTACATAGAAATAAGAACTTCAGCTGTGTACCACTGTTTGTCTGCAACGAAAAGCTTTTCAAATACTCAAAAGTGGAATGGGTCTGGCTAATTTTGAGGAGGAACACTCTACATGAACACTCCACATGAACATTCCCCTAAAGGAAGTGCTGCCAAAGCATGGAAGTAGTTGCCTAATAAGAGAGAACTGTAATCTGTTTATTTGCTCACATTTCCAGGGAATTACAGTCAGCCTTGCATGAGAGGACTGTGAGCTCTTTGAGGCAGAAGGGCAGAGGAGGGAGGTGAGGGAAGTATGTGTGCCCTGGACAAGGGCATACAGGATTTTTGTGAAGAATTTTGTGTTACTGTAATACAAACACACAGTAAAGTAAATGGAGCTTTTAAAAGCATTTCCATACATACACACATATATGGCACCTTATAAAAGAAGTATTGAAATTTGTGTTTTAAAACTGAAGTGTAAGTTCTGTCAACTGAGCGGATGGAGAGTAGCAAAGCAGAGTTCAGAGTATCAGCTCAGGATGCATATGTGGGTTTGTATTTTAGATCAGAATGGTACATTATGAAATGAATTTCTCCTTTCGCACAGAATACCCCAAGAGGTATAATTGCCCCTGGCTAATGGACTTCAGTAGTCAAGGGCAGCATTTTTACTGTAATTCAGGGTGGTTTGAAACTCCACGCTCAGTTTGCTATTGTGTGTACTGTTTGTTTGGATGAGGTGGGCACTGATATGTATGACAAATAATATGTATTTTTAATAGAAACACTAATATATAAAAACATTAGTAATATTACTAAAAGCAGTATAATATTACTGTTATTTGTAATTGTTATTATACTTTTCAAAGATACAAAATTAATAAATGTATAATGGTTTTGGATTTCCTGAATAATCTTTGCAGCTAATGATCTCTGTGTACTGCTGCAGACAAAGTGAAAGGAGCACCTCTAAATTCACACTGTATTGAAAAACAAGAAGTGTAGCAGATATTTCACAAAATCAAGGCCATTTAATAGTTCCATTACTCACCCAGAACACAAAGCCTGTCAGCCTCTGTGATTAAGGTTGTGCTTTTGGGGACTGCTGCATCAGCAATTTAAGGGAGAATATAGTAAGAAAATTTGTTGTTTCTTCCACATTCAAAAGAAAGCAAAAGCTAAGGCATTCATACTCAAAAGCTAGCTGGAATTAAACATTAGGATCGTTAGTTACTTGCTTAAAGAAGTTTAAATAAGCCATCAGCAAAATTGTTCTACCACTAAAGCTACTCTGATTGTATTCTTTCCAAGCTAATAAATGTTGAGACGAGCTAGGACTTTAACATAAAGGTCAAGAATGAGCTTGAAGAAGGATGAATCTTTGGGAGTTCCCCAAAGGCATTTGAGTAATGTCTTGCTCTACTATAATGAGGCAAAACTTTATAATTTTTCTCTAGAGAAGGAAGATTAGTGCGTTATCAGTAATTAAGATCTGAATGGCAAAATTTCTGCAAGGGAACTGGGTATGCAACAGGAAGTGTTACTGAGCCTTACTGTTACCTGCACTGGCCCTGAGCTTGCCCCAAAGTTGTGTTGCAGCTTTTGTGATAGCTGAGCCAGAAGAGAATTAATTGGTTATCACATCCAGAAACACCCATGACCCCTTTAGTCTCCCTTGGCATTTTGTAGCCACTGCCACTTTGCAGTGTTAGAACACAAAACCAATGAACTAGAGCAAAATTAGACAGGCCTGCTGAGTGAGACACCCTAAAAAGGAGTTGAAGAACAACTTGCTCTCCCCACTTTCCAGGCAGTGTCAGTCCAGCAAGTTTCATTGCCTTCCCAGGCTGAAGAAACTCAACCCGCCACTTAGGCTTTTGAATGTCTCTTTCTTTCCATCATTTCTGTAACTTGGCTGTTGACCCACTCCTGGCTGCACAAAGCATCCCACCTCCCCTGGCCTCCCCCCATCACTGGCTCCAGCACTCCAGAAAGCTCCCCTGGGCTGAGCATGCTCATGTGCTTGTTGGGGAAGAGCCAGCTCTCTAGATCTCCATCCTCTCCAGGAGACTGAGCCTGAGCTGGTGTGTCACAGCCACAGCAAGGTAGCCTTTCTTTCTCCCTGATGGCCTATTTCCTAAGCTCTGTAACAGAACATAGGATCTGGCACCTAGACAATAACAGAAAAAAAAAAAAAATCCAAATTCAAGTTGACTCTTATCTGCTAGCAATGCTACTACAGTATTTCTACTTTTTTTCCCCAAATGAAAATGCTGAAGATGTTACAAAAGAGGCAGACACACACAGCTGTAATGGTTGCACCACCACAGCAGGAAGAGGGAAGAGGGGAGGGGTGCAACAGGGACAAAATCTGTGAAGCAAGGAGGACTCCTTTTCAACCACTGCAGGATATTTTTTATAGAAAGCCTTAGCACTGACATGCTGTATGAAACACAGAAACACAAGGCTCTCTCTGTTTTTATACTAGGGAGGCCTGTGCATTGAGGAATGTGTGCACAATTTATATGTGCTATAAGCTCTAAGCTATAAAATAAAAATCAACTCATCCAAGTCCAAATTCCTGTTTTTCATGGAAACTGCAATGTATGGTGGCTGTCTGAAGCATGTATAAGGGGAACTTTTACTATTTTTTTGGAAACTTACACTCTTCCATGCCTGAAGCTACAGTTGACGAGTTTGCCAGAAACAGCCATTCATTAATCATCAACACATGGCAAAATAGATCATTAAAGATATACTGTACAATGACAGAGCTTGCTTGTATATTTATATGGTGTCTTAAATGAGCACATTGATGACTAGAAGCATTTCAGCAAATAATTACAAGCAAGTATCTCTTGGTATAAGTTAGACAAACATACTGGCCCAAACACATGGCTTCAGCAGCACTGGAATATATAATTGAATCCTTACCCAGAGTTTCAATCCCTTTTACAAAGAGGGAGTAACTAGGAAATAAGTCCTGCATCATTGTCTGAATCCTGAGCCATTCCAAAATTCAGAAATGTTTGACTGGGTCCATCATAATGAAAAGCAGAGGTTTTGAAAAAAAAAAAAAAAGACTTTTGAAGATGAGGTTACAAAAAGCCAATCAAGAGGAAAAAGTAATGGAAAATTAAAACTGTGATTCTGTGATATACTTCTTCAAAATTGTATTGTGACATCAGTGAGAGTACTGACATTGCTTTAGATGTCACTCAAAAGCTACTGCAAGATGATTAACTGTAGAATCACTGACACTTTAGTGTCCTTTTGATGTAGTTATTGGCAGATGATAGATTTTTTTATCTTTGCAATATTGGCCTCGAACTACAATGAAAAAAGATTATTCTAAGGTGTGACACATACAGCAAGTGAAATATATCTGAATCTAGCTGTCAACTCCCTTTTATTTTCTGAATGTCATTCCATCTAATGATTTTAGAGTCTGATTGAAAAGCCAATCTGATCTTGATATGGTCAGTCTATTCTGCAGCCTAGCTAGGTCTGGGTAGGGTCTTCAGACCTGTTGGAAGGAGCAAGGAAAAAAATCTTCAGTGCTGAATTATTCTACATGATCTATCCACCTGATAGTTTTTGTCCCAGACCAAAACAGCACAGGGTAGGAGTTTCCTGTCATTGAACATATGGTGCAAACAGTTAGACACTGGGGCTAGGAAAGAAATGAACCATCCACCACCACATAGCAGCAAATGAGGCTCAAGAAAGTAAAATCAGCAAAATTTGCCTAGTTTTAAAAAATAAAAAAAATGGACAAAGATAACACTGGGTGAAGATGTGTGTTGTTTTGCAAAGATCTATAACTCTCCAGGGCTTTCTTTACAGTAAAAATAACTGGTTGGGAAATTCCTTGGCTGAGTCAGAAGAGTTTAATCAAGACATTTGGAGAACCCATTGCATATGGGACTCTGAGGCAGAGGCATAATCCTGGGTCATTCTGCAAAGGTTTTCTTTCTTTTTTTCAGAATTAACAGTGTAGTTAATTTACCAAAAAAATTTCAATTATTACTCTTGCATACCAATCCTACAAACCACTTTCTGTATTTAACAAGTATTTAATTAGAAGTAAAGCCTTTAAGAAGGAAGTTCTAAGATGACATTAAGAAAGCTAAGTCAGAGAGAAGTAGAGAAAATTAAAGCAATGACAGCAGAATTGTTTGTGGTGAGACGGAGGGAAATAAACCAAGGAGAGTTTGGAAAGCATGAAGCACACTGGAAATATCTTTTCAGTTATTAAGCATCTGCACTGATCTTGTGGTCTCTAAAGTGACTATTAAACCCTGGAATGGTTTAGCAGGGAGTACACTATCTACAGTGGTCCTGTTACAGCTCTCCTAGTATGGATACTCTCTATTTAAGAAAGTTTTATACGTCTTTAGCTCTGAAGCAGAGCTGCTTAGTTTCAGCTCTCAATTCCATTTTTCTAACTAATATTCATTGCCATTAATCCTGGAAGTCGAATTTGGAAAAAAATATGAGCTGGAGTCCTCAAGGTACATAAGCACTCATGCAAGCTATTTAATTGCTCCACTGACCTCAGTGGGAACAGTCAAGGGTACATTATGCACATACTTTAATTACCTTGTTCAGTCAGGACCAAAAATCAAGAGAGGAGACACACTAAAGACCTTTTAAAGATACTTGATTAAAATCAGTGGAGTGGGATGGTGGAAAGAGAAATGAGAGTTTCACTTGCATTAAACAGCAAATCTCAGGAGAATCTACAAGGGACACGGAGACAAGATTAAGCTGGGACCTTGGGTTGTGGAACAGAAAGCCAGCACACTAGCTTGTGATACAGCCTTCCTGGAACACAGAGGTAATTCTGTCCTTTGCTTATTCCAGATTTAGCTATATGCTCAATATTAAGATCTGCAATACAGTAACAGATAGATTAAAAGATTTATAAATAGATGAATATCCCTATTGAAATAAAAAGAAGTTGCTGACTCTGAAGTCAGTAATCAGTATCAGATGCATTTAAGAGAGACATTCATCACACACTTAATCCTATTCCCTTTAGAGAACTGAATTACAGACTTCATTGTCCATAGAACTGTGTCTTCAGAACTTTGCTATTTAAAAAGTTGATTCATTAAACCAGAGATTTATTTTCAATTCTTGCTGTATTTTTTCATGTGTAGGGTATGTTTCCCACAGCAACTCTTTTTTTTCTTTTTGCCTATGAAACAATTACTTTTGAACCAGGCTCATTCCGTGAGTAAAATTCATCATATTATCAGCATCTGCAAAATGACTTGAACTTGTCCTAGATATACAGAAACATGACAGGGAGGCTCTCTGCACTTTCACTGAAGCCAGTGGCTTTTGTTCAGAGACAGTAAATTTGCCCCAGTAGATAGAAGTGGTAAACTCTTCTAATTTTAGAGTAACCTGCATAGCATTTAGGAAAACATTCTTAATGGACATGGCATTTTTCCATGTTCTCTTGCTATGATTTCTTTGTTTAAACTTTTTTTATATATATAACATAGCTGATGTTGCAGGACATAACTGTCAGTCTTATTGCATATATCCTTTGGAAAAGGTTCATCCTTACTTTAATCTCCTGACCATTTTTAAACAGACTCTTAGTGGAAAATATTTCCTTACTTAGCAGCTGGATCCCCTCAATTTATACTAGGGATTGCCAAAGGATTTGAAAGACCCATTAGTTTTATCATCCACAGGTGTACCCATCTCAGTTTACGGAGTGGTAAGCTAGAGTCAAGTGAAGAAAAAGATCTGTAAACTTCTGTGTAGGTTTATCTGGAAGAGTCTTGATGTTCTTCTCTGAAAATAGTAGGGTATTAGCAGTTAACAGATTGGCTTCACAACTGTTTAAAGAAAAGATACCATTTAGGAACAAAGGGTTGGAAAGAGATTACTAGGTCACTGAGTCTACTTCTTGTTCCCATTTACAAGAACTACAAAATATGACCCAGTTCATTCCCTTACAAAGAGTCATAGTAATATTCCTTAATGCTTTGCTGCCATCTCACTTCCCAGGATGCTATTTTATAATTCACTGCTCAGATAATCAGAAACTCTCCCAATTTCCAACCTAAATGTATTTACTGCCATTTTATAGGGGTTCTCTCTTTTGTTTTGTTTTCTTGTGTTGGTGTATGTGTAGTGAAAAGCATGGCAGAAGACTGTCTGCAACACTACCAAACTTCAACTGCTTTGGGAAGATCTCCATGCACAACTTCTATTATCACTGTTATTATGGGAAAATAGTTTAATATCCCATTTCTTATACATACTTTAGGCAATGTGCTATGTTGGCAGATATTAGTCTGTAGCAATGCCATGCCATGTTTTCACAGCTTCATTCTTCACCTGAGTGCAGGTAGAGACATAACAGTGTTCCAGGTATTTTGTTTCCTTGCAGAATTCCTGAAAGAGCAACAAACCAACCAATGTGGTCATTGCTTTGGGTTAAAATACGGCATTTTACACAGAACATTCACAAAAGGTGAATCAGAATGATTCTTAAAGAAGGAAATCCTGATGGCCTGACATATATGTTGGGTAACTTCAATCCAGATGCATCCCTTGTGGTACAGCAATAACTGACTCATTCTTACAATATGTGGCTATAAAATGACTGATGCTGGAGATTTGTAATGGAAAAAAAAACTAATTTAAAACTCTTAAAAGTCAATACATGCAATTATATGTAATTACAGTTAATATGCTAAGATGGTCAATAATCTCCAATGCCTGTATATTAAAGCTTCTGTCTAAGATTTACAGCACCTTTTAAGACATTCTCTTAGCAGAATGCATACAGTTTGAAAGATCTTTTCTCATATTTTTTTTGTTTGTTAGAAGAACAAAATACTATTTGCTACAATGAAATAATATCTTAAAATTGTTGCCTTTATGATTTTCTTGCCAGTAAGAGCTTTATGGCTACAGCTATGGTAGAAGACAACATTTGAAATGGTGCAGTCACAACTGTAGGTGCACGAACAACCTCCACATTCAAGACAATAGGAAAGTGAAAACTCTGGTAAATTCCTATTTTAGGAGTGCCAAAGGAATCCAAAGATGCTTTGTGATTTTTTTGCTTGTACGCTAGGAAACAGGACCATGTTCTGACCCTAAACTCAGTAATCTGAAAGAGAGTTGAATGTTGATTTTGCAAAATGTATTTTGATAGTCACAGCAGAATATCTCTGTGTTTCATATCAATAAAGTAAACTTTACTGGAAAACAAAGTTATGACTTTATTCCATATGGTTAATAAATTATCTACAATTAGGCAGTGAACAGCAATGCACAGACAGGAAATGGCATCTTGAAAAAATAAGCACATGCAAATAGTGTCTGGAATCCAGATGTGGACACTGCAGTGATAATGCTGCAAGAGTGGGGCTGGAGATTAGATATTGCAAATTCCTGAAACCTCATAGGCTGAATAAAAAAAAAAAACCCCAAACCTCCAAAAAGTGGAACAGTGAAAAAGATTTCCAATCCTGGCTACTTATGAAAAGAAAGAAACATGCATTTTTCTGAGCAGATGCACTTATTTGATGACATTACTGTCAACAGCTTCATGAAAACCTACAGATTTAAAATTTTTGTTGACCAGAACACTCCTATTCAAGGAAAAAAAAACAATTATGTACTTAAACCCCAAATGAGTTTACCTCAGAACTTGAAATCCTTACAGGAGAAACTGACAGTGTATAGGTGTGATCTTATGGACAAATTTTCTTCTTGCACTTTTCTTTATTTAAAAGTGACATATATGACCAGAGTGACATTGAGTCACAGAAAACTTTTTTTCAATGAAAATCAAGGTCTTCTTTGAGATGTTCCTTTAATATCTTCAATAACTTTAACTCTTTAATAAAGTTAAACTCTTTAATAAAGAGTTAAAGTTCCTGACCTTCAGGACCAGGCAGGATCTGAAGATCATTAAACAAAGTAAACAGCAAAAACTGTAACTAGCAATCAGATCAGAAATGACAAAGATGACAGATGGTCAGTTTCCAGATTGATGTGTCTGTCTTGTGGGAGAGAGAAAGCTGAAAGGCTTAGAAATGCAGTGTAAGCAAAGAGCTTGGCTTAATGCCGAGGTCATGGCTTGTGTTATGTGAAAACTAGAGTAAGAAGCAACACAACATTTTAAAAGATTAGCTGTGGCAGGCAAGGAGAAAGAAAACATTTCTGTTGAAACACTGTGGGACTGTAATCCAGCAGCATAAATTTCATTCAGATATAATTGCATTTTAAATGATTACGTTAAGTTTATTGGTGGATTTCCCAACCCTCTTTATTTAGCTTAATTTTTTTTCAGGCCTCCCTAAAAGATTTGTGTTAAAGTCAAATAATAAAGTTCTTGGTCAGAATTCTGTTTGAACAGTGACTGAGTGAATAGTCTTTATGGCCAGTTTTTGTCACAAGGTTTCTCCTAGATTTCAGTGAGAAGAGTTTGCCCCAAAAGTAGAAGAAACAGCAGAACTGGCTCTGAAGCCTGCACACAAGGCAGTGACTGCCAAGAACATCTAATGTGGAGGCCTATGATGTTTAACCTGGCTCCTACACTCATTATTTTGCTTTCCAGAGTCTTAACAGCTTGACACATTGAAGATACCTTGTTAGCAATTCTTTCACTAGCAGTTATTTTCTAGACTACAGTGTAGAGCCATGCCTCTGCTGGAGCTAACATTCAGGATTTTTTGCCATCAAATCTAGTTTGTGGAAAACATCATTTTTAGAAAATCTAGTCCATGGAACTTGTTTAAACATTTCAGAGTGATATTTGGTTTAGTATCTGTTAATTTAAGGAACTGAAAAAATTGAAAGAAAAAAACACTCTTCTAGTACAGAAGCAAAAGTCACAGGTAGTGTATGTATGTAGTAGCTGTTCTGCAAACATGCGTGATGAGTTAACCTCAGTTCTTCCTTGGAGCATTTTACTTAATCAGTTGTACATCTCACATATGGATTGGTTTACTCAATTATATACATAAATATTATAAAAATTAAGTAGATAGATGGAAAATCTTTCAGTCAAGTTGAGAGGGTAGGAGAGCTGACTACAATCTGGGTGTTTCAATACAGTTCATCTCTCTGGTATGTTTAACATGACTTGTACACTCAGCTTTTCAATGCATTCCCAGTATTTATCCTGTGTTCCCTGATGAATAAAAAATTGATTCCAGAATTCTGTAAGACAGAATCATATTTTGGCTTGTACTGTTTGTTGCAGCACCAACAAAATCTCAGCAAATCACAAAGTTCTAGAGATATTAATAAAATGATAACCTGAGCAGAACCTCATTGTGTGACCACAAGGTACAGATGAAGCTATACTTTAAAAACTGTTAATCACTCTGCAATTAATATATTTATTAAGTAATAATTAATAATAATCTATATTATTATATTAATCATTATAATACTATTAGATAATTAATTGCTCTGCAATAATTCAACCGTTGTGGTAGCTTTCATGTTATCTCACAGTGCAGTTGCTTTACACTCAAGATAAATAAATGTGAGAAATATACCTTCAGAATAATTAACTTGTATAAAGTCTGTAAGGAATGCAGAGTCTGGTAACAAAGCCAGTTTAAAAAAAAATGAAATAGATCTTCTATAACCACACTGGGCTTGAGAGCTGAAATAGCCACATCATAACTTTTGAAATAGTTGTGTTGTGAATACATATGCTAAGTTTCTCTAGTCAGTGGTTAACTGTTTAAGAACACAGGCCAAACACCATCATACACGAAGATAACACACTTAAAATGGGAAAATCTGCCAAGGGTATGAGCTACCACATTGCCTGTGTCCATTTTTAGGCATCTTTTTACTTGCATATATATTATTTCTCACTCTTAATAATCATGATCAGTTAATTTTCTTTCTTCATTTCTCGCATAGTCAAGTTTTTCCTGTAATCTAAGAATTCTGAATTGGTAGTTTAGTTCTTTCTGTCCCTCTTAGTTCTCAAAAAAAATCCACATGACTAAATTAGAAAAAAATTAAACTTTTAGACTAAGATAAAATGTCAATGAAAAACAGGAAAGTGATTAAGAACACTAAGATGGCTAAGCATTTCAAAACCATTTCTTAAGATTCTGCCACCAGTATGGCACTTCCCTTGATTTCTTTGAGAAATGCCAAATATGAACTTCTACAGCAACACACTGTCCAAATAAGAGAAATATAAATACTAACAATCTCCCTTTTGTAGTGTCATATCTTTTGAGATAAAGTCTTTACCAAGTTTGGATGTGTTACAATCTATAACTCTGTTAATACTGAAAATTTTACAACTGTCTGCAAAAGCAATAAACCAAGTATAGAGTTTTACAATAGCTTTACAACTGCCTAAAAAGTTTTGTTAAGGTAATTAAGCAATTCTTTAGCAGTAGAGACACTAGACACATATGCAAACACACTCACAGCCCAAGATTTGGCTAACAGACTGGAAAATCCAGCCTTCTAAATGTTAAACCAGAAAATGCAGGCAGCTGTCCCATCTGCCCAGCTGAGCTATCACCATGATGTCATGCTATTACTCCAGCAATTCTCAGCTCATCAGCATTCAATGTTATTAGATTTTTAAACAGCATTAAGAGGCACAAAATGTACTTTAGTTACACATTAAAGCACAATCCCTAGAACTTCATGTGACGTCAGAAATTTTAAGATAATCAGCAATTCTAGTTTCTTTGTATTATTTCATAAATCTGTTGATTTGGAAGGTTTTTGTCTTCCCTGTTCCCTGCCACCCTTGACTCCATCACCACACCACAAAACAGGGAACAAGCATGCAGCTTTAGGAGCCCTTTCATTTCTCTTTGTTTCTGCTGGTACATGACACACCTGAAGTGGAAAACAGTCTTCACGTAAAATACACCCTTCCTCTACAACATAAAGATAATGTTGTCTTCTTGTAAAAAATTAGTTTTGGTTATATCTTAGTTCTGGATAATTACAAAATTCACAAAATTAAACTGTACCCAAATTTTAATACAACTGCGGCACTGGCATTGTCTTTGGTAAGGATTTTCATCTTCATAGCCCCATTCCAGCACTAAACTATGTCATGGCTATTAAGTAATATTACATCTACAGTTGATTGGATTTTTGCTTGAACTGGAGTAATAATGGATTTTTGAAAACAGGATACAGGAACAAAAATATTAAGATATATGAATTAACATTTTAAGAATTTATTTGTGAAACTGACAGGACTAACAGGACTTATTATGAGTACACTGTGCAGCTGTGTAACACTGGATCAGGCTTCTCTGAAAACAACTATGAAAGAGCTGAAAGAGGAAGAAGAGCAAAGTCTTGATGGGCAGGAGGAAAGGAATACTGCAGGAAAGGATTATACAGTAAGATAATCAGCTTGTAACTACAAGCTGGTCAGAGCATTTAGAGCCTATTTGTGCAACCCAGGCTCTCACATCCCCTCCAAGACGTATCTACTGGACAAAAGAACACTATGACTTTGGGAATGTGGTTGATGTGGGTAACACATCAGTGAGAATCTGCAGGTAGTACTAGAGAGCTCATCCATCAGCATGGATAAGGTGGATTTGCCCAACCCAAACAATTGCAAACCTATCACTACTCATGTAGGGTTACTATAGCAAGGGCAATACTCTTATCAACTGGTAGTGATCACCAGAAGGTAAGATACCAGCATGGAAAGATATTCTCAGCACAGAATGTGAAATTCAGTTGTCGACATTCTACAGTTTTGTACTCCCTATTGCTACATGGTAATGCAGGACAATGTAATCCTGTGTCCAGCTTTCTCAGCCCAGAACCTCTGGTCTGTATGAAAGGGATTAGCTTAAATTGTGGACATGACACAAGCAGCTGCCTGAGGGAAGTATTGGGAAATCTCCTTTCTCTGCTGGTCTAGAAACACTAATTGCTTTAACATGGCATAACCAATCCATTCAAGTAACACATTTCTACAACATGCACCAAGCACTTTAACATGTTAAACAAGTCACCCTCTAAAAAATTTCAGTTTGAGAAGTGAATCTCTGGTAATTGTATCTTGTAAGAACATAAACAACAAAGAGCAAACCATTCCCAAGAGAAGAGAGGGTAAGCTACATCACACAGTTTGTTGTAATACATGGCAATAACACTGTCCATTATAATCTGAACACGATGCCTTTTCAAAAGAAGACTCAAGTTTTCACTCTTGTAAGAAATCAGCCACAGTTCGTTAAGCAGTTGGAATATGCTTTAGCTGTTATGACAGTAGGATTTTCTCTGTAACTGCTGGACAGATTTACTATATGAGAAGGAATAACTCTGCTCCCAAGGAACAGTCACTCAAAAGCTGAAAGAGTGCAGAACATGCTATATTCAGCTATGCTTATAGTTCAAACTGAAGAGATTTTGTAAGATGCAGTTCAAATGCATGCATCAATTATAACCAACTACAACTTAACCCTAGGACTGCTAAGGTGCTTAATGAGGCCTGCTGCCAGCTGGTCTGAGGAAAAGGTTTTTTTACCATGAACACACTTTTAGATACAGAGAGAGGAATACAAGATTCCTCATGTCTAGGTACTTAACATTCAGATGGATTTCAGTTATATTACATACACATTGCTTTGGCCAGTTTAAAAAACTATCACTGAAGAAATCTAAAATGCAGACTAGTTTTAAGCTCCTGACATTGCAAAGTTAGCCATTTAACTGAGCAATAAGATAAAGATTTGTGAGGCTTGCAAGTTGTCTAGTGACTGTAAAAGAGGAATCACAGTTGAGAGGACTTTAAAATCAGGGAAATAGGGAAGAAACATGCTAATTCAAGGAATTGCCAACAATACTGATGGTGATTTTAAAATTAGACTGCAAATGCAATGCCTTTGTGTTTAGTCTGATGAAATTAGGAATATAATTTAGGTGTCTGTATTAGACAATTACAAAACCTGAGTTCTCTTTATAGCGAAGAGCAACAAAGATCCCAAGACAGGTCAGTCCTGAAAAGGTATGAATTACCTCTGGAGACCTCTCTCCCTCTCTAAATGTTATATAGATAAATTAAGGCAATTTTCCAGGCACTGTCTTCAGTTAGATGCCTAAAATTAAGTGAAATTCCCTTTCTCAAAAGGATAGATAGTAAGTAGCAGGTGATCAGATCAAACTCAATAATAGTAAAGGACAGTGGTAGCTTATCTATTTCTCAAATTCAGTAATGATTGCATAATGTTAATTGCAGTCTAAAAGACTTTTAATCTCTTTGTCTGGAGAAAGAGTGTTTGCTTAACATAGCCATTTGAGACCACAAATAGCAGCAATTTAGTGTTTTCTTCCATGCAAGCCAAGAACAGTTATACTGAAGCAGCTAATAATAACCCTGCACAGATTGTTTCAAATTTTTTTCACTTGAACTGGTTTTTTACCTTAAAGCTGAATAACAGATCTCGGGCATCACGCTGAGAAAGTTCCAGTGTGAAACATGCATACAGATAAGATTCAATTAAATTAATCAAGATTTAGATGCTGCTGCAACATCATATGCATTTATCATATTTTCCTTCATTAGAACAGTAAAATCTTCATCTTTAATTTCTTTTCTAAAGCCCCTATGGATTACCTACGAAACTTTAGACACTCTTGAAGATAAGGTGTAGATATACGAATTTTGGTGCAAATTTTAGTAAAAAAATTTGCTTTTTCAACTCACTTGAAAGCTCAGTGTTTAATAGATTGCCTCAAGAGCAAACAGCTTGACCCAAGAATCAATGCCATGATACATATGGAATTTTATGCTGCATTCTTTGCCCTGGATCAGCAAAGTCCCACTTAAAGCTGCTTCTTCGAACCAATTGTGAGGGAGGATCTTTTGAAATTTATTGTGAGTCTTAGATCCTATAAAATTCTGCAAAACAGACTTTTCCTGTATGACTCAGAAAGATCACTTTATAAATGTATTATTTGTCTTGCATGTAGAGGATCAGAAGTCAATGTAATGACCATACATAAAATATCATTCCTTGTCTGGGAGGAGCTGTCAGTCTAACATGCAAATAACTGATTTGGGTTCTTTCTTAACTATATGCTAGTATATTGTGATCTGAAATGAAAGTACATTAGAGCAATGGTGTAGCAGGACATCTTTTGAGCAGGACACAAAAGAATCTCTATATTTTTATGAAAATGCCTTGAAACTCATTAATGAAAATATTTACCCCATGTCATGACACAACCTGAGTTACTGAGATTTGATGCAAAGAATCCCATACTTACAGTTTATCCATTATTATTACCATGTAGTAATATAATAATCAAAGGAAAGAATGCCTTGTTTTATGACAACAGACTAGAAAATGTGTGCTTAATTCACAGTTTTCTGCCTAACTATGTTTTGACACGCTATTTAAATGCCCTGGTCCTCATCTTGCCACTCACAAAATCATTAGTATAATTACCCCACATTACAGATGGGCTTTCTAAATAGACATTCAAGTCCTACAGTAGTAATGGTAATGTAAGAAGTCATATAAAAAGAATTATAATGTTAAAGTGAAGGAAAAAAAGGAAACATGGAAAAAGAGAAAAATATATTCTATAGAACATATATTCTGTTTTATAGAACACTTTGTAGCATAATTTAAATGCTTACAGATTCACTACATTTTTCTAACTAATTCTAAAGCATTAGTCTTACAAAGTTCCTTTGGTTTAGTTCATCCAATGAGGGGGTGGGGGGAAAAAAACAAGAATTCTATCTTATTAAACTGCTTTCTGCAAGAGTGATGCAATCTGATACTCTTTTTGGTTTTAACTGTTTACTTAAGTACACAGTCATAATTATTGAGCACTGTTCCAGAATTGTGGGGAAACCCAAAATGGAGGAAGCTGTGGAATCCCTTCCAGAGCTCTCAAATACACTGGTGAGCAAATACACTTTCCTCTGGAAAGGGGAGGATTGTGCTTTTCCCATTTTGATGATCACTTTTCTCTACTATTAGATAATGTTTTGTAGAGTCAGATCCTTATAGCTTATAATTACACTTCCGAACAAGCAGGAATACTGCTTTTGGAAAATATAACCAATTACTGGCATTTTGAGAAAGTAACTCAGAGGTAGGTAGCTTTTAACTTTCCTCTAACCTCAGCCCTCTTTTCAAATTCCACACTGTCAGTTTATAATAGTTTCAGCAAAATTCTCAGGAGCAAGCAACTGACATAGTAAAGAGCAGTCAGAACAAGACTGTTGCCCCTATCTGCCTTCATCCTTGGTTCATAAAAGGGTTTGTTAGGTGGAAAGTTAAACTGCTATCTTCCTCACACTCATCTGTTTATCATTTCAGATTTATTTTGTAATTTGGAGAATCTTCTCAGACTATGAAGAAATATATGTGGGAGTCTTTATTGAAACACTGGCAGACTGTTATTGCCTTACAACTTGGCTTTCATATTGCTTTTGAAGTATGTTTCAAGATACAGTATATATTGGAAACTTTCTAAAATAGTAGCAGATTCTAAAACCTTTGTTTTCTCTAGAAGTTTAGTAAGAGATTAAAATAATCCAAAACATTGACTATTTTTAGATTGCTGTTATAAACACTACTTCAATTTATATATTAAACCACTAGAAACTAGTCACAAAAGTTCGATTTTAATTAATTTCCTTTTCAGGAAATCGAGGTTAAATTCCAGTGCAGAGTGACTTTCATTTTTTTTGGTATCTTAGTGAAAATTGCATTTTCAAAGCTCCTGGTTTAAACTCCTAACTAATCATGACATAGTATTAGGCTATTTATGGCTACAAAAAGCAAGCCTTGTTCTCATTATGCAGTAAGTACGAGCTGTTTATAGATCTGACAGCTTTTTGGAAGTGATCCAAACCTATAGTGCTATTATTCCTTAGTAAAATTTAAACAGCTGTAGTCATGTAATTCAAAACCCTGGAAGTCTGCTGCAGTGCTTGTTCTGCTTCAGTATACCATGAATGCAGGATGTGGCCAGTCATACAAAGGATTCTCTTCTTCACAGAATGAAATAAAGAAGTGAACTACAGACCTGAATGCAACCTGAAAGATCCAAATAGATGAGCTTGTGACAGCCTTTTCCAGAGCCCAGGTACAGTAAACCTTTGTCTGTGAATTTTCTGCAGTGAACTAAACTCAGATACTGTAAATTGGAAGCTGCTTTGCAAGAAAAACAAAAGAGAGGAAAATTATTACAAGGGTATGCTACAGAATCAGAAGAATATAAAATACCAGAGTTAAAGTAGTCTGAAAATTACTGTAAAGAAAAGATGTTTGATATGAAATAGAATTATCTCCTTGCTGAAGTTTCAAAGCCCCTTTCTTCTGCTGCACTTATTCCTCTGCTCTTTGTATTGCAAATTACTGGGGAACAGCAATATCATACAACATATTACATCCTATGAAAACAGTATCATTTTAAAGTGATCTCAAATAACTACAAAAGCATATTTTTTTAATTACTGTGAGTTTTATGTGCATGCTTTGAAAGCTAATAGACTTTTCAATGTAAGCTTGCTGTGCTGTCTTTGCCATTGATTTTACAAGCAGCGCCTGCTGGAAATGAAAACCAGAACTCTATGAAAGGATGTTCAAATCAGAAGTGTACAGTTAGAGCTTCTCGGGCCATACAGCTTTTTAGAAAAGCACTATTTAAAAAATCTGAAAAAATGAAAAATATACAAAAGGGAATTATCCAAAATTGACTCATCCAATGTTAGGGTTCAGTTCTTTTGGAAAACATTTTGTTACATTAAACGTTAGTTAAAAGAAAGCAAACTGTATGAGTGGCAAATGTTAATCAACAGCACTCTGTAACAGCATGAATCTACACTCTGAATATGCTTAGGTTTCCATCTGCAGCTTTGGTTTATAACATACTGAAAACTATTCATTTTACAGAACTACATCGCTAACTGGAATCAATAACAATTGCCACAAGCACCACAAATTAAAGCATACAGAAAATCAAAACCTAGAATTGGAACCTACTGCTCTGGTAAACATTTGGTTGTAGGGATCCAGTCATGCAGTTCTGCAAGTCAGCAAAAGTAGGCATTCTGAAGATGGGAACACCCACTGTGGAGCTGACTGCTTAAGGAGTGGCATACATTTTTGGAACGGACTTTATACTTTCAATATAGAGTGAGGAAACATGCTAACTTGAATTGAACACATGCATAAAAGAATAGGAAGCTATAAAAAAATGTTACTGTAAAGTATGATACAAAAATATTAAGAAATTAAATGCAAGATTACATTTCAGGAAACAAAAAACAAACAAACAACAACAAAAAAAAACAACCAAAAACCAAACAAATCCCAAGACAGTCAATGTGCATGAGAGCTAGATTGTAGAACACAAGGACACATGTTTGTGGTGTGTGTGTTTTTTAAATAGACAATATTCACATCTACCATCTGTAACAGAAATTTTCAGGGAGAACTTGTAGCTGATGATCTGTTTTGTGTAATGTGGAGGTTAAAATACCTATGTAGACAGTGGAAGGGAATAAAAAATGACCAAAAATTTTGAACACATTCAGCCTGCAGTTTGCTTGCTCCTTTTCCCATTAATGGACATCTGATATACAACAGCAAACTGCATGTACAGTATTATGAAATGCAATACTGCCATCTCTAAGAACTTTGTGTTAGTTACCTTATTGCACAGGACTTGTAGTGAGCTAATGCTTTTGAGATAGCATGTGAAATGTTTATGAAATTTGTCAGCGAAATCTTCACAGGAGAGCAACTTTTTTTACATCCCCATAATCTCAGAAAAAATTTCAATATATGTCAACAGTGTGCCCTTCTGAAAAAAAAGATCTACCAACTTCCTTAAAAATGAAAATTTTCTTTACTTTTGAAAGAATTTTACCTGATATTAGCTGATTTATTGCATCACCTTTCCTCTAGACAAAAACAAGTCTTTTGAGCCAAAACCAACAGTGATTTAGAAACAGAACATCTGTGCAATGATCTGCACTAAGACTGAGATTCAATACCTTCCAAGGTGTTAAGGTCAGGAAAGGCACAGTATAACATAAAGATGTCCACAGTCACAGAGAAAAAGTAAATAAGCAGTTAAGCCAAACAATGAAGAATTTTTAAAATTCAAACCCCAGTCTAAAACTGGGGTTTTATAGGCTCTGCATGACCTTCTCTGGTCTGGCTCTCTATGTGTTCCAGTGGGTCAGCACCCAGAAAGATGGAATATGTCAGCTTTAAGCTGCTCCTTCAAGTCCATCTTCTAAGGTTAACTGAAAAACAAAGTAGATTCAGCCTAGTGCTGTTTTCCTGAATACATGAGAATTTTCTAACAAAGATCAGTGAGAAATTGTTCCATGCAGTTTCCCATGCTTAATGAAAATTAATAACAGTAGAGCAGAGACTGTAAAAACAACAAAAAAAGAGATAGGACATGAAATCTTCAAAGTATTTGTGAAGCTCCAAGTAGTTTGATGATTGAGTACTTGACTGAATGCCCCATATTATGTACATGCCTCCATGAAAATGCCTGTTTCATCTGTTCTAATGTTTTACTTTTCTTCCAACACAGGGATCCCACACACTCCAGCTGTGCCTCCTCAGATCTGTACAACACTGATTTAGACTATCCAAAAATTTCGACTGTTCCAGCTGTTACAGAAAAGAACTGGGGCCAGCTGAATGTCAGGATGCAAGTAGTTACTATTTTACTACTAATACTTCTTTGTAAAGCATCTGACTTTAGGAAGACAAGGACTAGGAGATTGAGAAACAATGAAAGGGAAAACAACTTAAGGAAAGCATCTAGTACTGTTAAGCGCAATGCCCAAGGCCTACCATGTGAAATATACACTTATCTTCATGAGAAATACCTAGACTGTCAGGAAAGAAAACTGATTTTTGTAGCCCCTGATTGGCCAGAGGATTTAAAACACATGCTGCTAGCAAGAAACAGGATTCGTAAACTGAAGAATAATATGTTTTCCAAGTATAAAGCACTTAAAAGTCTGGATTTACAACAGAATGATATATCAAAAATTGAGAGTGAGGCTTTTTTTGGCTTGAATAAACTTACCACACTCTTACTTCAGCATAACCAAATTAAGAGTTTATCTGAGGAGATTTTTATTTATACGCCCAGTCTAAACTACCTACGTCTTTATGATAATCCCTGGCATTGTAACTGTGAACTAGAAACTCTTGTTGCAATGCTACAGGTACCAACAAACAGGAATTTGGGAAATTATGCCAAGTGTGTGCACCCAATAGAACTGAAAAATCAAAAGCTAAAGCAGATAAAAGCTGAACAGCTGTGTAGTGAAGAGGACAGGCAGGACCCCCAAAACATAAAACAGAAGCCTGAAGCTGTCAAACCAGAATTTGATTCCTCTTTGTGCCACATGTATGTGTTTCCTGTACCAACCCTGAACTGCAAAAGAAAAGGTTTGTATCTGTCCTTGTAACTCAATTAATGATTTTAATATTCTTGCTCCCTGACTACTTTTAGTCACATATTATTTATTTGTAGCTATTAATGTAATACTAATATTTCCCTTACTTTAACTAACACTGTTAAATTGTTTTTTCTCCTGTAGGAATTCTTTCACGTAGGAATTCTTCCTGCATTTTACCTCTACTCTGCAGCCCCAATTCCACAGATATTCTTTAGTAATCTAGTATAAAATACCCAACATAAATGAACAGGATCAATCAAAGTTAAACACATACTTAAGTTACTGAAGGACCAGCACCTCACTAGTCTGGTTTTACAACTACGAACATACTCATCAGCTAAATTACAGCTGTGCTGAAATTATTGTACTGATAGAGAAAAGCACAGAGTGTCTTTTCTTCTTTCCAGTGTACAGACACACAGATAGCAACAGCTTTGACAGAAGCAAGCTGTGAAGCAGGACTGGAGCAGCCAGCTGTGCTTGCAATGCCCGAAGGAACCTGATCACAAAGGAGAGCCATTGCATCCTCATATTTTCTGTGCAAGATTTCTTCTAAGGGAAGAAATTGTATGCTTTTGTTCATAAAGAAATACCTCCTCTGTGTTCTTCCTCCCAGCACCCAGAGAACATTTCAAAGTTGAAGGGCCTTCAATAAATGTCTTTCAGACCCTTGGATCTATTCCAATCCTAAATCCTTCTCAGGCTCCTAAAGGCCATGGTTAAGCCTTAGGGGTAAACCAGCTGGGGCATATAACACAAAAGTACACATCTATTTGTGCTTCATATTTCCCATATTTTATCCCTTGATGAAACAAAGCAAACATCAAAACAATTCAGAAAAGAGTCATTCTTTAACATTACCAACCCAAAAGGGAAGGTATTACTAGAAGTAGCCGAAATAGGGAGGAATTTGTCCCAACTTTTGTGAAGCACAGCTAACATCTATTAAGTTCTTAATAAATGTTCATCTACTTTACTTTTCCTTGTAGATAGGATCTTAATTATTAGATTACAGATTAGGATCTTAATTATTTCTTCATAAGGATCTTTATTATATCGTTATTACCTTATAGCTCCAGTAAACTATGCTACTGAACAAATCCCAGGCATATATTATAAATTAATATAAGAAAAGATTGACTTTCCAGCTCTCCCTGCTTAGTGATATCAAAGAGATGAGCTGAATACATAAATATACTCAAAAACTTTTGCCAAGAAAAATACTATTTTTTTTTTCCTCCACACTCATAGAAACATTGAATGTGGTTTGCTCTTCATGGGAGTTTCACAGGCTTTTACAGTATTTAAAAAGAAAAGGTTTCCTGTCTTTAGAACTAATAATAAGGGAATAAAGTTACTTCAGCTTCTACGTGAGTGTACTAGAGGATACAAAGACTCCATCCTCCAGGTCAAGAACTAAGTATACCAGTTCAGGACCTCCTGAATGTCTACCATGGGCACATTGAGTACATTCAGTATTTTTTAAGGAAGTATCAGATCTACTGTGCATATGCTTGACAGCTGGATGCAGCTATCCCATGGACATTTGGGATTTCTGAACATATGGTAATCTTTGATGAAAGCATTGTATTTACTGTCTTTGCATATGATTACTGTGCAGCAGATGCATAATTTCATTGGAATTTTCATTAGAAACAGGAGTATAATGAATCCAAAATCTTGAGAAAGCACAAAAATTTCTCAAAAGTCACATAGACAAGATTTCAGAGTGGGAAGACAGGTGCCTCAGTTGCCAAACCAGTAAGATGACATGAAAAGCTGCAATCCATTATTCCTTTACAATGGAGCAGATGGAGTGGCAAGTAGCATACCAGGGCTATCTGTGTCTAAGGAGATATGACAACAGGTCTGCAGCTTTCAGTTAATGTCAGAGAGCTCATTAAAGAAACAACTTAAAAATAAAAATAACCATGTGCATGTTCTCTTCTTTGAATAGCTTCTTATTTATATCTCATCAGACAGTAATACGCTACATCTTTTAGTACTTCAGAATGGAAGTATCCTGTCCTTGATTCTGTTTTACCAAAAAGGCAACAAAAGTTGGGTGCAAAAGTAACTTCTCTTTGCTTTTCTGCAAAAGAATTTGTATTAGCAAGAGCAGTTGAAAAAAATCTGCTTTCTACTCCTGCCAAACTCTCCAAGTCTCCATATTCAAGCATTAATTGTGTTCATTTGGTGATAAATAGGCCCTGAAACTGACACTTGCACAAGCAGGATGCACTCCAACCAGAGCAGACTGCAGTACTTGGAATGTTTATGAATTTATTATACCAAAGCTCTGCTTAAAATCAGGTATAAGGCAGGAAGACTCTGACATGATGCTTTAGCCTTGAGAACAGCTGATATATTGGACATCTTCAGAAGCAGAGACAAAACAAATTTCGGCACAGATCCAGAAATTACTTATTTCATTCAAAGACAGTAAATCAAGAAAAAAATACTCATTTTCTTGTAAAAACAGCCCAGGATTAGAATACTCATTCTGTAAACTTAATCCTTGAGATTAGGTTTCTTAACATTAACTGAGAGGATTCAAACTACAGTTTGTACTTCTCAAGAATGTGCCCTTGCTATTGGACTAGAAGCTATTCTTTCTGTAACTCTTTTTGCAAGGAACACTATAAGGATCTGTACACAGATGATTGAGAGGTCTTTGGCTTCTTTGGCAATGCCAATAATACAAGTAGGACAAAAAAGCAGATAGAATGCCACTGTGCTACCTGGACATATAATAGCTGTAAGTATTATTACATATATAAAGTCTTAAGTACCACTAAACACTGCATAACTCCAACTATAGAACTATAACTATATATATCACAACAAATACTACAACAACTAGCATTTTTATTGCTGATAACACTTAGAACATTTTAACTCTTTGGCAGCACAAAACAAAAGATTTAAGGCAGCACACTAAAATTTGATTATGGAAATTGTCCATAGACCAATGAACATTTTTTTATATAGTTACTCTGGTTTCTTTTCTTTAAACAATGAAGCTCTTACATACATTTTTATTAGTACATTATCTTCACTACCTACCCTATCCCTGTGTGAATGAATAGTACAGTTCAGTAAAAATACAAATACAAAACACAGAGGATTTTACTATAAGCACTAATGAAAAGAGCAATTTTCACATGAAATGTAAAGATACGAGCAAACAAAGCAATGAAATTCACAAGCGGAAAAATCATGTTGACACTGAAATTGGGGATAAAAGGGAAAGAAAACAAGAAACAGTGCCAGACTGACAAAACTCTGTGTGATATGCAACTGTGATATCTAAGCAGTAAGAATAGTCTAAAGCTGACATGTCTTTGTCATTTTTGTTAAGATTTAAAGAAAGTTCCAGCTAACGTACCTCCAGATATAGTTAAACTTGATTTGTCCAACAACAAAATTAGACAACTACGAGCCAAAGAGTTTGAAGATGTCAGTGAACTGAAGATATTAAACCTAAACAGTAATGGAATATCTTACATTGATCCTGGTAAGAATGATCTTAAATATTCATTAAAAAGTGATTTGTGGTTTATTAAGTACAAACTCTGATAATGTGTCTATCAGATACAAATGTGGGGAAAAAAAGATTTAAAAATCTCGAAGTTGATGTAGATTTTACCTTTTGTACCACTCAGTTCATAAAGGTTTATGAAAGGTTTATTTACACTGTAATGTATTCATCATGGAAGTCAAAAAAGAGAGACTGATTTCAGGTGCCCTTTCATAATACTAAACCAGCCAAGTGCAAAAATGTAATTCTGCAGACTGAAGGCTAATAATTTCCCAAAATGCTAAATAGTTGAATGATTTTTTTAAATATCTTTTCCAAACCTAAGAAAACTTGTCATATAATGAGGCTGCTTTTAAATTATATTGCACAATAAATTAAAAGGAAAAACCAAAAGGATTTAAGCTCTTGTAGGTTAGAACTCACTACATATAATTGCTCTTCAGTAATATATTATGAAAGCTCAAGTGGTCTTGTTAGTAATTTGCTTATTCCCTTTGTGTATGTGTTTTAATTATGAAAGCACACACAAGGACAGATAAATAGAAAGTACGAAGCAAAAAGAGCCTTCATTTTGGAAGTTAAATACCAGTAGAACGTGGTAATATCAGTAAAATTGTACTCATGAGGTTTAACATTACACATACTTGATGTATTTAAATTAAGACTTTTGCCATTAAATGAAACAGTATATTTGCAAAAAGTATGAACTGCTCTCTGAAATGTGACTCAGAAGCATTATTACTAAGGCCCATGCCTATTATCTTCCATATCTTAAAATATTAATTTAAAGAGTCTTTACACAACCCCACACAAATACTTACATATAGACAAAAAACATTAGCACTGTGCAGTCTAATACTTAATTTCCATATTTCTCTTTGTATATCATAGAATCCTAGAATGGTTTGGGTTGGAAGGGACCTCTGGAGGTCATGTAGTCCAACCCCCCTGCAGTGGGCAGGGACATCCCCAACTCAGATCAGGTTGCCCAGAGCCCTGGCAAGCCTCATGGCAATAACAGTAGACTTAGACAAGGCAATCAAGAATTCATCCAACTTCATTGTCCCTATTCTACACTCACATGTGCTCATTAAATGTTTTATAACTTTTCTAGCAGTACAAGTCCCCTAGCATCTGTATATTTATACCAACATACCACTTCTCAAGACACAAGCCATATTCTAAAGTTCAGTGTTTGAAAAGTCTTTTTTGAAGCCCTTACTAAAAACACAATTAATAAATACACAATTAGGAAATGTTTTCCTGTTACAGTTATGCATGTTTTTTTTCTAACTTCTCTTTATAAGCTACCAACAACTTTTTTCTCTGTCATTTAGCTGCTTTCTCAGGCCTCAATAACTTAGAGGAGATGGATCTATCTAACAACAGCTTGCAGAATTTTGACTATGGAGTACTGGAAGATCTTTACTTTCTGAAAATCCTGTGGCTGAGAGAGAATCCTTGGAGATGTGATTACAACATTCATTATCTTTTCTACTGGTTGAAGCATCACTACAATGTTCACTACAACGGGCTAGAATGCAAAATGCCTGAGGAGTACAAAGGATGGTCTGTTGGAAAATATGTTCGCAGTTACTATGAGGAATGCCCAAAGGACAAGCTGCCCATTTACCCAGAAACTTTTGATGTGGACAAAGAGGAGGAGGAATGGGAAAGACACAAAGAACAATCAATTCCAACAGTAAAAAAGCACGGTGTAATTGTCACTGTGATAGGCTAATAAGGGAATCCTTTTTTTTTTTTAGTACATTCAAGTATTTGATACTTTGACAAAGAAAAACACATTGTTTACATTTTTTGTAAATTGTACTGATTGTTTGTAGGACTATCTGCCTCCAAGATTGTAGTATCTTTTATATTTGATATCTTTAATATCAGAATGGCATTAGTTATACAGCATCCTTCATCACGTAATTGTTTCTGACAATTTGTTCCTGGCATTGTTGTGAAATATCTTGGAAAGTGTTTGAAACTATACACTAAAAATCAATAGACACAAACGTACATAAAATGGTGGGGAAGAGCTGTCTCATGTATGAACACAGCTTAGGTGTTGACACGGACTTGCTGCAGGATTGTGACCAAGACACATTTTTCTTGAATGTACTGACAGTTCTTTGTATCTATCAGTTTCCTGAAATATTCCCAGAAAACATTTCTAAGACTTTTGTATCAGTTTCCTATTGGTTTATTATATATGAAAAATCAAATAGAAGACTAACTTTAAATACAGTTCTAGAAAAACAGGAGTGAGAGTTGTTACACTGATTAGGACTCAAGCCCAGAAGTTGTCTTCTACTTGCTGATTTATCAGTGTTCTTGCTCAGTCTTGTGAGAATAACTCAGCCCCTGCCTCTTCCATACCTGAGCTTTCTGAAACCAAGACATGATTGATTCCCAAGATCCACCTCCACATGCTCTTATTTGCCTTGTTTGTTTTTTGCAGTAGGCAGAGCTGAAGTCTTTCTAGGAAGCATTTTAGGCTATTCTGTCAGTTTGACACACATTACATGACATCACATCTCGGTGAAGAGGGCAATGTAAAGGCTGCTGTTGTCTCCATCCAGCATGCCGGTGCCCATCCAAACTGAAAGTAAGTATGCTTTTGAGTGTTCACTAAAAGTTTGGTTTCAGCGTGAACCTGTAAAATCAAAACCATCTCAGAAGCTCCATGAGAGAAGCACTTGTGCAATAACACCAAGATGACATTCAAGACTGGAGTGGATCTGTCTTGACCTCTGAGAATCAACAAGTGAAAAGGCTTCTAGCAGTCAAGAGAAGAATGGGTAGAAGTTTTATATGCTGGAGTTTTCCTTACGTAGCTTCTGGAGCTTTCAAGGAGTTAGCTAGAAGCTCTATTCTTTTAACTACAATGCACCATAATTTTATTCATTACTGTCTAAAGTTGTTGCATATTTCATTTTTTGCGACAATACTAGAGAATCCTTATAAAATAGATATAGGATTGGGGGAAGGATACTCTCCTTGAAAAACTAGCTGGAATCCATCTGTGTTTTCTGCATGTTGGCATTTTCAGACATTCATACTGAGGATATGGCAGAATAGACAGTAATTACAACTGCAAAAAATATAAAAGCACAAGAATGGAAATACTAGATTGTGACTAGTGTGGTCTCCTGACAGTGTCGAGTAGCAAATTCTCTGAGAAAAGACTGTATGAGCAGGAAAAGCATATAGAACTATGAAGATATTACAGGAGGAGGCAGCCCAAGAAAAAAGATAAGAATATATTTGAAAAACATACATATGGAGGAAATGATTAACAGTTGATAAAAACTTCAGCATTACAGGGTTAGTTGCTATTTCTCCAAGCTTCTCCAAAATGCACTGTAAAGTACACCCTTCATGAAACATCACAGCCACAAACCATTATTTCGTGTTGACATTTTTTTGTACCATTCAATCACAAAAGTCCCAGAAGCCCTTCTATGTTTAAAAGAAGACACTGGACCTTCCTCTTCTTTTATATGCTTTTAAAGTCCAGTCCTTCAGTAATTTCTCTCTTGATTGCCTTTCTTTCTCTCACTATAATTTCATGATAGTGCATTTTCTTTCCAATGTGCAGAACCCATACTGAAGAGTGCCTTCTTAAGGGATAAAGTACAATACTCTGGAAAAGCAATTTCCCTATCTCTACAGAGCACACATGAAACACAGTAAAGATTATTTTGCACCATGCTTTGCCATGACAGGAAACACGGAGAGGTCTGTCCATACTGTGAACACTAGTGGGAATAAAACACTTCAAAGGTTTCTGAGGTAGTTTTAGCTCCCACACTATGAATACAAATGGCAGCTTTTAAATGCAGTTCCTAGTCACACATGGAAGTTAAATGATTCTCTAAGACCACTGAGGGGGTGGAGTAATACCACAAACAGCTGAGCTGTAATCCATGCATCTCATATACTTGTTTTGCTTTGGCACAATGACATACTCATTTGCCAAAGACAGTCTGAGCTGGAATCCTATCACATTCATCTGTGGATATTAAACAATGACTAATATTTCATGCATACACCACATACCAAAGTTGCAGTACATAAAGACAATTCCTTTACAAAAAAATATTAACATGACTAGCCAGCCAAACAGACCTAAACCTCAGTTAATATCACTGCTGGTTTACCATGAACAATAAAAAACATGTTGCCAAAATCTGTGTAATCTTGGATTTCTTTAGAAAGATGAGGTCAGGACTGTAGCTCAGGGAAGTTTGAATGGAAAGTTCATCACATCTGTAGACTGTAACTGAACAGACATTTCAGCTCAGTTTGTTAGCTGAAAAAATGTCAAAGGAAGAGAATTTCAATATGATTTTCAGTCACTAAGAAAGCATAGAAACAGGTTTGCAGCAATTTTAAAACATCTAGTTGTAGCAGAAGAGTTTTTCTCAAGATGTTTTAAGACTTTTCATAATAAAATTGCTGAATAGCAATTAGGATGCAGGTAATTCCTAACAAATCAAGTGCACTTTCACAGTTAGCACTGAACCTCTAACACTGGTCATAAAGGCTTTTATTCTTCCTGCCCACTTCTCTGCTTAGTGGAGCATATGACTTCATTGAGAAAAAGATTACTGACCTGAAACTATTGCAAAATGATGTCACAAAGGGAATTAATCTCTGATCACATGGTCACATGCACTTCCACATGTGAAATCTTGGGAGCTTGCTATAGCCATGCCCATTTTAAAGATATTTAGGTGGTTCAGAATGCAGTTGGGGACTTAAATAAGAGTAAAGAAATGCATAGGCTCTTTTCAATAACAAATTACTTATATACACCCAATCCCTTCAAAGACTTGAAACTCATAATTATAGTTGGATCCATCACAGGCTTCTCTATCCAAAAGTCTGTTTAATTTGCACTTGTGGATTATTTCCTTAACTTCAAAACTCAATCTAATTTAAAATTCTTAGGAATTTTTACACAGCTTACAAAAAGTATTTGAACAAATGGAACTATATCACTTACTAGAATGAGAAAGAAAACACTGACTGTATTATTATTCATTAATAGGGTTTAGTTTCATATTAGAAGCAGAAAGGCAAGGCTTTTAATTTGACATTCTCTTGCTAGTAACCTTTTGATTTTTCTGTTGAAACATTTACTTCATGTTAGGGCAAGACTACAGTAGCCAGCTTTAAAGCACAGCAGTCATTTTTCTGTCAATAACTCAACATTAGGGTACTGTGGTACCACTGACTTTTTTAGGAAACTGTAATTTACAAAGCAAATGGCTTCCAGCTGGCCCTGAGGCCAGATCTTGTCTCAGCAGTAAATACAAACTGGCAGATATTTTTTTGCATGGGAGCAGAACAGAAAGCTCCAATAAATGATAGCATACTAATAATGGTATTTACAAAATATCCTGTAATTTTGAAATGATCCACCACCAAATATCATCCAGAGTGCCAGAGACATTTTGAGAAGTCCAGGCACACTTTATTTTCCACAAGCTGTGGAGCTCTGTTTGCCCAGAGCAAACAGATTTGGCCTGGAGGAGACAGCACCCAGTAAATATGTCCTGTTGAAGAAGATTGTATCTACACACTGGATCCACCAAAAAGAGAGCATGAGGCTTCAGAGAGGGAAGGGAGAGGGAAGGAAGGAGGAAGAGAGGGAAGGTGCTCTGCCTTTCTGCAGCAAATGTTTAGCCACTCAGCCTGTGAGAAGCTCTGGTCTGTGCTAGTAAATAGAACAGCTCTTTCTGCACTTACCATACTGAACAAAATAGTGACAGATCAAGAAAAAGAAACAAGGTGACAGCCACACTGTCTGGATCAAGGGAGCTGCATTCTCTGTGGAAGAACTTCAGTAGGCTTTTTCAGACAGATCTATTCTTTGAAGTAGTTCATATAAACCACTGTAATGAACAGCAAAGGGAGAATAGTGTTGGGCCAAGAAGGAGAAAATGGGAATAACAGGAAGGTTGGGGCAGCTTCCCTCTAATTACAATTGTATGTCCAAGATCCTCAGCAAAACCTCAAGTTCTGAGGAACTTGACTAATGAGCATTCGCATAGTTAAATGATACTGAACAATCAATTTTAAGAATCTCTGTTTTAGATCTGGGTGATAAAATCTTAGCTAAGATCATTTTACATTTATAAATCCTTTAATGAACTGGAGCATAGGGTCTTCCCAGAAACAATATTATGTTACATATCAAAAGCTTTTATTTTTCTGTGCTATAGAGAGGGAAACTACAGGACTCAACCACAAGAAAACAGGACTTAAAAGAATAATATACTGCTAGTTAAAATCTTTCTAATTAATCAGCAAATTTGAAAGTATTCAGATGATGTTATTGTTACTTATTTTTGCCTGAAAATCCAACAGATATTGATCACTCTCTAGTGAAAAACTCAACATCATCATTATTAAAATAGAGGTTTGACTAACACTTCCCTAATATATTCACCTTAATCTATTGTTGTTTTTCATTTCATTATCTCTTGGGGTTTCTCATTGCAGAGATATAATTAGTTTTTATTTCTTTTATGACGTATAATTTCCTTAGCTTTTGCTTTAGGATTTGGATTTTAGATATGCAAATGCTATTTAAATACTGCCAAACAAAAATAATTCCTCTTCCTACAATGGCATGTTTACATGTGGATTACAGAAACATGGCCTGAAATTTCTGTAGATTATGCAATTTCCTTTTATTTTTTATGTTATTATATCCTATTCAAACCAGGAGAGTTCTCACTTCCTACTTCATTCTCCTCATAAACACACATTAAAATATACAGTATGATGGGACCAAAGTCTAAACTGGCAAACTGCCTTGCTCTTCAGCTCCAGACCTCAGAGTTGGAAATGCTCTAGAAATGGAAGACATCAATGTTTTCTGCTAAGCCACTGAAGTACCACCAAGAGTTCAGTTGATTTATATAGGCTGTAAAATTGAGGTTTTATAAAAACAGAAGAGGAAATGATGTAATGTATTTTTACAGCTGTTCTGCAGCCTTAATCAAAAAGTATGGCTACATACCTCATAATAGTTGTTATTCTTTTTGGTATGTTAATATCCAGATTCTGGCTTTCATGTGCATAGTCTTTATGCATATGAAATTTGATTCTTTGTGGCAGCAGCACGTGTAACTGTGAACATGAGGTGACCTCAAAAAAGGGCAACCTACAAGGATAGCTTGAAATGTCACTGTATTTTGAGCTCATGGTTTGGGTGTAAAAAAAAACAAGGCTCATCGATTAAGACAAAATAAATAATAAATAAAAAAGGAATGATACTGTCAATATCGTTTGCTCTATAACTAACAGAGATGCTAATACTATGTAGAAACAGAATCAGATAATAACAGAAATTGGAAGGGATCTCTGAAGCCTACTGAGCAGAAGTTGTGGATGTCCCATCATTGGAAGTGTTCAAAATAAGGCTGGATGTGACTTAGAACAACCTGAGCTAGTTTAAGATGTCTCTGCCCATGGCAGTGTATAGTTGGACTAGATGGTCTTTGAAAGTTCCAACCCAAACTGTTCTATGATTCTGTGATTCTAAATTAAGATCAATATGAAAAGGCAAAGAAAATATTTCTTTGATAAAAATATTTCTTTATGCACAGACACAACGACAGACTTTAGAAACCTTGAATATTTATAACAGTAATCAACACACTGATTCAAACCTTAGCATCTCTTCAAACTTTTTAACAAAAGTGTAATTTGCAAGGTACATCTGATAGTTGACTATATTAAGAAAATATTCTAAATCCATCACCCATCATTTTAATTCATGACATACAGTATGAGTTTAAATAATGTACAGGCAGTTAAATGGCTTTCATCACCAATTTTCCTATGGATACATTTCCCAAAGCCAATCCCAATGCTGGTGGGCTGCTCCCTCTGCTGGATTCAGACAGTATGTGTCTGCCACAGAAATGACATCTTTTATTATTTCAGGTACTGCTTACCTTTCCTTCTCCCTCTTTTTTCAAACAAACACAAACAACTTATATTCCTTTGGATGTTCTGAAAAGTCTCTAAACAACTAAAAGTACACTTACACACCAAATTATCATTAGCCACATATCATCATAACCCTCAACTAACCAGCTACCAAATAAATATTTAAAAGAGAAATCAACAAAACTGCTAAGTTATCAGGCTAGAAATAAACACTTATGTCAGGTTATTATACAAACTGCTATTTATCAATCTGAAAAAGCTCATCTGTTGTTTAAAATTTCACAAAGGAAAAGCCCTAAAATCATGCAGCATTCAGTTTAAAGTTCATTAATAGAAGAATGATTTTTAGCCTCCCTTCCTGTATGTGTACATTTGTGTCCATAAATGTACAGCATCCAGCACAACATAATACACTGAGTAATTACCTAGGCTTCTAAGCATTATCATGATGACTATTGCAAGAAGTAATATGTGAGATCAGTATACAAAATAATTACCAAGAAATACATGAATTTTGTTATTTTGATTTGTTGCTACAAATGTTTGTTATTTCCCAGCCAATACTTCCAGTGCTGAACATGTGCTGTTCACTATATATTCAAATTACAATACCATTTATACATTCTTCCTATTCCATAACATCTTGCTTAAATTTCAGTTCAGTGTTATAAGTATTAAATATTATTATTTAATATCTACCTGCAATAAAAAAAATACCCTAAAATCAGATCAATTTTGCAAAGATAGTAAAAGCCTGCCATCCCCAGGAGAAGTTCCAGCAAGGTGGACAGCAGCCCAAAGCAGCAAATTAACAGTGGTAACAAAACTGATACAAAACTGTGACAAAATGGTTGTCTGCTTTCTCTCTTCCAGAGACCCAGAAAATCTGGTCTGCTGCTGCCATTCCATGAAGGGAAGAGGAGAATAAAAGAAGGTGTGAGAAACACAGTGAGGCCAAGAATGGCCATGAGCGTCACCTTTCCACTAACCCAGATGAGAAAGCCTGGCTTCTATGGCTTGTCCCTTCCAGTCATAACGCCATTCCTCTTCCCACCACTTTCCCACCACTTAACCTTTTTAGCAAAATTCATTTGGGTCACACAGCACAAAAATCTGAAGCCAGCTCTGCATCCATATTTAAGTTTAACAGTGTAAGAATACAGCTAAAACCAACAGAGACAGTCATCATACATAGAGTGTTTGCAGGATTACAGTTCACTTGACTTTTTATAGCTAGTGCTCAAAAGTAAATCTGCATGAGAACTGAAAAAGATATCAGACAGCAATGAAACAGACACAGCAGGAAATCCCAAGTTATTTGGACACAATTATTTGGACTCCAACTGTTTGGACAATATCCAAACCACAACATAATCATAAAAAGACTTAAACAAATGGCTGTTTTAGAACTCTATGCCTTTAATTTTGAGAATATGTGTATAAATGTTCATAGGTCTTGTCTTAGCTTTGATGTTGCTCAATAGAGGAACCAGTATCATCTCATTTATCTTCACACCAAGCATACTTAACTTCATAAATAAATTAAAATGTAACTAAATGAAATACGTCTAGGTACCAGCAAGCACTAACCTCTAAGAAACAAGAAACAATGATAAAAAGATCTTACACAGGCTAAATTTAAACTGGTTCTTTCTTTTAAGAAAATCTCTTTAATCTTAATTCTCCCATTTTTAGTTTATTAATGCCACTGTTGCTATATTTTTTGAGTGCTGAAACAAGCAATACACCTCATGCAGACACATCTTATCTTTTTGTTTTTCTGGGCATAAAAAAAAACAATGATCAAGAGACAGACTCTCAGGAGAGGTATTCAGTCTGTGTGACAGCACTGCTCTGTAATTATTCTAATTGGCTCAAGATTTCTTTATTAATGTTTCCATGGAAATCCTGGGTTTAGTAGCTGCTTGCAAATGGAGTCTATTTTTGGTAGCTTAAAAGTATCATGATGTCTCTTAAACTGGTATTTGTACATTGTGCCTTTCTTTGTTTCAAGGAAACTGAAAAAACAGCTTCTGCAGATTTTGAAACAGACAGAGGTAAATGGGACAAGCAGGGAGGAAACTGAAGAAATACAGAGAAGCAGGTAAGAATCCTAAAAGGAAACCCATCAACTCCCACCCCTCCAGTCCTTCAGCTTGTTACAGTTTTACTTTCTAACATTTCATGGAAGTTTATTTACTCTAATCCACCAATATCTGAAACTTGGCCTATTGCCATCTTTACCTTTGACAGGTCATCAAAAACTAAAGATTGTACCCACACCACTCAAACAGGAGGAAAATATCCAGCTGAAATCTAGAAGTACTTCTGTAACTAAAACTGAAGACCTTAAGCAAATCTAGGGAAGGTGCCAATGCAGTTCACCCCATTAGCCTTCCTTTCAGTCATCATTTGAGTTTAAATAAGTATTAAGAAGCAGAATTACCTTGTTTCACCATGTTTCTGTCTTTAAAGTTTTCATGAATTCTTGGAAGCAAGCTATTACCAAAAGGAGTGGTAGAAAGACTTTCATGCACTGAGAGGCAGAGAGGAGTATCACGGAGTCTTACAGGTTCAAAAAGGCCTTAAAGATCAACAGTTAACCTAGCACAGCTGAGTCCACCACCTAATACCTCCAGGGATGGTGACTCAACTACTTCCCTAGGAAGTCTGTTCCAATGCTGGACAATATTTTTGGTGAAGAAATTTTTCCCAATATCCAATCTAAACATTCCTTGGTGCAACTTGAGGCCATTTCCTCTTGTCTTAACACTTGTTAATTAGGAGAAGAAACTGACACTCACCTTGCTACAGCCTCCTTTCAGGAACTTGTAGAGAGCAATAAGACTTCCTCTCAGCCTCCTTTTCTCCAGATTAAACAATATCAGTTCCTCACAAGTCTTGTCCTCTAGACCCTTCACCAGTTTCGTTGCCCTTCCTCTGGACACTCCCGTCTAGCAATTCACTGTCCTTCTTGTGGTGAGGTGCCCAAAACTGGATACAGTATTCGAGGTGTGGCCTCACCAGTGCTGAGTACAGGTAGACAAATCACTTCCCTAGTCCTGTTGGCCATACTCTTTCTGATACAAGCCAGGATGCTGTTGGCCTTCTTGGCCACCTGGGCACACTGCTGGCTCATGTTCAGCTGTTGACTGTTAAGCAACACCTCCAGGTCCTTTTCTGTGTTAGATATCCAGGCAGCGCAGCAGCTAAAATGGCAGCTGAGAAACCAAGGGCCTTGCATTGGTATTTAAAGCCAATCAGCACAGACAGCACTAGCAGGCTAAGGATTTGGCCAGCAGGTATACATACCCCCAGGTGAATGTATTCTTAATATGTTGCTGTATTTTGTTAAAACTTCAAATAGATTTTGGGGGGGATGAGGGAGGAGGTTGCATGTGGTCTAATTAATGTCTTAGTAGCTACAAAAAAGGTGCTTTTTCCTTTTCCTCCCAGGTACCTTGTTGCAGCAGCCTTCCCAGAGGGGAAGCCTGTTAGGGTACGTGGTGCAGGTGCGACTGGCCCTCAGGCACGGCTTGTTTTCTCCTTTAAAACGAAAGCTGTATCATAAGGCTGCAGGCTCCCTCTTGCATCGCACAGAGCGCTGTCAGCTCACACCCCTGGCAGCCCGTCGGCGGGGTAGAACCGCAGCTGCAGGAGAGGAGGAGGAGGAGCGGAGCCGAGGCGCGCTGGATGAGGCGGTGACTTCTGCAGGCGGGGGAAATGGGAGATTCACGAGGGGTGGCCGTGCGAGCGGTTGTCATCGTGCTCGGGGCGGGCGCTTGCTACTGTCTGTGGCGGCTAACAGCGGGCGACCGGCGGCGGCGGCAGCAGCGGCCTGCGGCCGGGCCCACCCGAATCCCGCCGTCAGGTGAGGCGCGGGGCGGGCCGGGCCGGGCCGGGCAGCCACGGCCAGGCCGCCGCTGTGCCAATGAACGCGGAGAAAGCCCCGCGCAACCGTGGCGGGGTCCCGGCGGGGTGTTTCGGCCGCTGCCTCCGCCTCTGGAGCGCGGCCCCGGAGCGCTGCCCGCCTGTGGCCTTGCAGCCAGAGTTGCTCTAGGTGGGAGGAGGATCCAGTACTGCTCAATGGGCCTCGAATAGCCATGTGGCGTTTTTAGAGGGCTCTAGAGCACGTTCTGTTTTTTAGAAAAGCCTGGGGTTTTTTTAAAGTCCCCTAAAGCATACAGCCAGCCTGTGTATTTATGTAATGGGCTGATTTGCTGTTCTGTTATTTAACTTACTTGTGTTCCCCTGTTACTCAAAACGAAACAAAGTATTTAGAGGAGGATGAGGATAAAAACCGATTTTGTTTGTCAACTAGCTCTTGGATTAACATAATTAACTTTTGACCTCTTTTGATGTTGTGGGTTATTTTTCTCTCCAAAGAATATTATGGTGTTTGTCTGGTGAGACAGCGCCAGCAAATACATGGAATTTTAAAGGATGGGTTAGATTCTCAAAAGCCATCTCAAATCATCTATGAGCACTCCAGCAGTCATAGATAGTATCTTCAGCCTATTCAGTTAGCTAAATAGTTCTGCCTCCAACCTGGCTGAAAATGGTCTTTAATGGCATTTGTTTCACCCTTCTATGAAAGCCAGCTGCTCCATAACATTATCCTGACTCAGAAGCAGCCTTCCTCAGTTGGCTGAGTGATGCCATGATCAGCAGTGTTCTTAATGTTGTGCCTGTCACTTTGTCAAAGAACCCCAGGGCACTAGCAAAACATCGTTATAATTTCTAGACATGCTAGTCTGCAAGTCAGAAGTTTTGTCTTCCTACAGTGTCCAGACAGATTTCTACATTTCCTTTCAGGGAACACAAGGAGAACAATTAACTTGTTCAGTGAATATTATTTTAAAGGGGAGGTTTGCTGTTGGTTAATGTAAGAGTAACACACCTCAAGCTCTTCTAATGTATTCCTTTATTTTCTGCTTTGAGAAGAGATAGTCAGTGAACTCAAAAATAGGATACAAGTCTTGCTGTTGTAAAAGACAGCCTTTTGCCATGATAAGAGGGCTGAGTACAATCACATTTAGAACAATGTATCCTACAACTGAGAGCTAAGCCTCAGCTTTGTATAAAACATTGTCATAACTAAGTGAAATGTCTCAAACTTGGTATCAAGTATTTTGTTTTTAAACACTGTCAGACAGCAATGCTCCAGCATCAACCCATACCATGGATGCCAATGCTCTACAGAAACTCATTCATTTGCTCCAGGCCACGGATGATCCATTAATTCAAGAGCAAGCTTTAATCACTATCAGCAACAGTGCTGCCTTCTCTGCAAATCAAGTAAGTATTGTTCTCTAGAAAACAACAGTGTTTCAATACCAGTCAGAATGGAAGATAAGAGGTGCAGTATTGCTGAAGAGTGACACAGGACTGAGAGCTAGGATAGGTTGTGTTCTAAAACCCGTTTTATGTCCATTCCTTAATTTCTGCTAACCCAAATAATATAATTCACCAGCTTCACAGAATTTGTCTAAGCTTAGTGTTTGTAAAACTTTAAATCTGTACAGAGTTCTGTGCTTTAGAAGTGCTGTAGGTATATATTTTGTTGCTTAAAGTTATGTAATGTTAGTGAAAGGGTTGAATTGGAGAAGGGTTAAATACTTTGGGGATCAGATCTGAAATTGCCTGAGATAAGTTAAACTAAATTTTTATGTTTATGAAGTTGTATGCCATTTCCATCCTAACAACTTTCCAACTATCCAGGTCACTTTGAATCAATTGGAAATACGATGCAAGAAAACTTTGAGCTGGATTCAGATTTTTATGCCTTTGTAAAGGTTTAACCTCCAGGGTCTTACCCCTTTCCCCCCCCCCCTTTTTATTTTTGTCTGGTACTTGTGACAGCTGCCTTTTCTGGCTTCTCAAAACTATTTTCTTAATATAAATCTCTCAGAACAGAATGTAACTGAATCCCAAGGCCCATTGGCCAATTTTGCACTCTTTTTTTTTTTTTAAAAACAGTACATGTTTTTTTCAGTGATAGTTAGAGTCTAGGTGAGAAAGATTTAAAATAAGTTCAATTGTAATGTAATGAAAAGAAAGATAGTTTTAGAACTTCTACTAGTAAGAAACTGCATCTTGAAATTCTTCAGTCTGCTTTTAGGTATGGTACTGTGAATAGGCTCAGCTATTCTTTAAAGTCCTTATGCAATAATTACCTTTGATTTTTTTTAATTTTTTTTTTTATAATCTAAAATGCTTTAAGCATGCTTTGCAGGCCAGACAGTAAAATTAAAGGTGTTGTGTCATTGTCCAATAATGCCAAATAATACTCTCGCCCTTTGGCAGGACTACTCTTAATTTCAGTGGAAGTAATAAAGCTCTTTTAAAACAGACTAGTCTTTTCTGTAAGTCTTCATTCACACATTCCATTTGTATTAAAATGGAAACTTTGAGGAACAACTTCAGCCTTTAATAGAAATGTTTAAAAATCCTATTAAATATGCTTTCTATTTCAGAATATAATCCGAAATTTGGATGGCCTCTCTGTTATTGGAGGGATGCTTTCTGATTGTGTTCCCACAGTTAAGGAAAAAGCACTCAATGCACTTAATAATTTGAGTATGAATACTAAAAATCAAGAAGAGATACAGGTAAGTTTCTTAAAGAGAAAAATCAAAGTAATTGAGAGAGTACAGGAACTATCACAGGGCTTTCACCGTATTTGTGATATGCAAGCCAGGATGACAACATGTTTTGATGTTAGACACAGCAGTGATCAGATCTGGATGACTTGTGCATCTCAAGGTCAAAAGGATAACTTACAAAGGTATTGCATCACCAGCACTTACTTTTTTTAAAAGACAGTTAGGAAACTAAGCAGTTTGTGTTCAACTTTTACCAAATACTATTAAAATAGAGATTATCTTGCTAAGGTTAAGGTAAAATTATGTGATACAAGATGATTCCAGATCATAGAATCAGAGAATGGCCAGGTTGGAAGGGACCTTAAAGATCATCTAGTTCCAGCCCCCCTGCCATGGGCAGGGATACCAATCACTAGACCAGGTTGCCCAGGGCCACATCCAGCCTGGCCTTGAACACTGCCAGGGATGGGGCAGCCACAACCTCTCTGGGCAACCTGTGCCAGTGCCTAACCACCCTCTGAGTTGAGAACTTCCTTTTAATCTCCAATCTGAATTTCCCCTCCTTCAGCTTATAACCATTCCCTCTTGTCCTATTACAATCTGACCAGATGTCTACAACATCAGCAGTGGTTGTTTAATAGGATGGATTACAGACTGAACTTAGCATGACTCCTTAGGCAAAGAAGAAGAGAACAGTAATTGATCCCCTGGGTTCATGAGACCAGTTTTTCAGGGGGATACTTTAATCTTAAAAGAATAGTGTGTAAAAATGGTTAACAAGTCCTGCTGGTAAATACAGTAGATGCTATGGATGAACAGATCGGCCATCGATTTAGCTTGTTCTCAACAAGTGTTAGTTGCTGTGATTGTGTTTGAAATAACTTCTTAAAGACACTGTACAGCTTCTGAGATGGAGTTAGTCGTCTGGGTTTTCAGAGCAATTTTATGCCTCAGGAAGTTTAGTGAGCATAACTTTCTAATGCCTGCTTCTATAATGCCAAGAGAATGTTTGAATATATTCAAAACAAACCAAAGTACTGGTTTCCAAGAACCTTGATCATGTTACGTATTCAGCCAGTAGTGTTCAAGAGGTATTTATGCTACTGCAGCTAGGCCACTGATACTATTTATGGATAGAAAAATCTGCTGGTATCAAAAAATATCTTCTTTTTTTATCTCCTTCCCTTTTCCCCCCAGGTATATATTATGCAAGTTTGTAGAAATGTTGAATCAGCTCCCCTGAACTCTGATCTGCAGCTAGCTGGACTCAGATTGCTGACAAATATGTCTGTTACCTGTGACTACCACCATAAAATGATAAACTCAATTCCATGCTTTTTTCATTTGCTTTCAGAAGGAACTGAAAGGACACAGGTACTGTGTAGCATATTGTTAAAAAACATTTATGAAGCTGCTTTACCTTGCCTCCTTTTTTTGTTGTTGTTGTAAAATGGTCTAGATAGACTGTGCTAAGAAAACATAAAAAAAAAATCAGTGCAATATGGATCTATATTACTTTCTCAATGTAAATTCAAGAAGAGGGGAGGAAGGGAATCTTACTAGTGGAACTGTTGGGCTAGAGCTCTACCAAAATAGTGCTGTTTGCATTGCTATTGTCCTGTGCCTTTGCTATAGCAACTCCAGAATTTTCTTCTGCTCACTACACATTGCTACTGCATCACAGAGCAAGGAGAATCTGCATGTGAAAGGCTTCACTGATGCATGAATCTCCCTAGGGAAACATGCCAAGCAGTGGTAACCTAAGTTAGGGCTTTCTGTTACCTTATGCTTATTGTATCTCTTGCAGCCCTATTGACTGCAATGGGAAATTGTGCTTATTTGTGAATATTTTAATACTGGAAGAAGATAAAAGCTTCAAAGAGGGACAAAATTGAGGATTTATTCAAGATGTCACAGTACCATCAATTTCAATGTACTCAGTTGCTCTCAGATCAAAACCAGTTTTCCAGAACACAAATTGCCACTGAACTTAGCAGACATATTTTACTTAAGTAGCACTTAGCCTTTTCCTAGTGGTTAGTTAAAAGATTAGTGTCACAAGGTCCAGGAAGTACAAAGGTCTATTTGTATGTGCTTCTGATCACATTTTAAATACAGTACTTAACCATTGTATCTGTATTCTAGAAATATTTCATATTTTGCCTCCTGCGAGTTCTTTTTGGATCTTGCCTTATTTTGATGTTTAAGTAAAACTGAATTTGCTTACAAATATTTATACTTCATACACACTTGGTAGTGACTCTGTAAGCTCTGTTTTTTCCTGTACCAAAGACTGAAGTGCACAACTCAAGATGTCAATTGACCCATTCTCCATTTTCCTCTCCAAGTCAACACTGACATCATTGTCCATTACTGCTGTACTTAACTGCTTTTGGAGCTTGCATATTCTTCATTTCAGATTCAAGTTTTGAAAGTACTTGTGAACTTATCTGCAAACCCAGCCATGGCAAGATATCTTCTCAGAGCTCAAGTAAGGTTCTTGTTTTGTTATATTTTTAGCATTTATACATGTGTAGGTATCTCCATGAATTAGGAGAATTTTAATGTATTAGAAGTATATATGCAACTCCAGAGTAGAATTCTAGGCAGCACCTCGTTGAAAATAGTGGTTAGAAGCCAGTATCACCAGAATACTGTGGGAGGCTGTATCAAAGGCTTTACTAAGGTCCAAAGAGACAACATCCATAGCTTTTCCCTCGTCGACCAAGTGGGTCACCTTGTCACAGAGGGAGATCAGATTAGTCAAGCAGGACCTGCCTTTCATGAACTCGTTCTGGCTGAGCCTGATCCCCTGGTTTTCCTGTATATGCTGTGTGATGACACTCAAAGATGATCTGCTCCATAACCTGCCCAGGCACTGAGGTCAGACTGACAGGTCTGTAGTTCCCTGAATTATCCTTCCAGCCCTTCCTGTAGATAGGTGTCTCGTTGGCTAGCCTCCAGTCATGCAGGACCTCCCTGGTTAACCAGAACTGCTGATAAATGACTGAAAGTGGCTTGGCAAGATGATCTGCCAGCTCCCTCAGTACCCTCAGGTGGATGCCATCTGGCTTCATAGACACTGTACCTAAGACAACTGAATTCCACTGATATCACCACCCCTTTACTCAAAGGCAGCCAGCCATAGAACTGTTGTCTTTCAGCACTGCAAGTGAACTTTCTCTGTGTTTACTTACATCCTTGTGGAGAAATATCTGATGTTAGTTACTGCTGGCCTTGGCACACAGGTTTATTTCAGTTCTGTCTTTCCTCAAGCTAAAACAGAGTCAGGGACTGGAATGGCACTGCATCCTGCTCTTCCTCCCCCAAGTAAATTTCTGACAACATTCAGTGGCTTTAGTTTTTGAGCTATCTGCCCTGTGCAAAGCTAGCTAGATGCTACCACCTTTTCGTTGTTAAAACAAGATTAGGGTAGCTAAATATTGAGTTCTCAGTTGAAAGCATATCCTTTTCCTGTTTTTCACATCCTAACATAAAAACATTCATATCACTGCATAAAGCAAAAGCAACATTATTGAGAAGGAAAGCAGATACTCTCTTCCAAATGAGAATTTTCCAGACAGCTGCATTTTGGAGATTGAAAGTGCAAAGCATTTATTAGCCTGTGATGCACAAGTCAGGCTTTTCTAAAGAGGAAATGTGCATGGTGTGCAAGTTTCCAGCATGCTAGCACAGCATATGGAGTTCTGGTATTTCATAGGGTTTTTATTTTAGATCAGTTAGGTGCAGGGTGTTTGGGCTTTGTTTTTTAAAGTTAGATTTAGTTACACATAGTTACTGCTGGTGATTAACTACGGATTATTTCTTGACTATCCTAGGTGCCATCATTGCTGTTATTCTTTGACAAGTGTATAAACAGAGATGTTCTGCTTAGAGCCCTGACATTTGCAGCAAACTTGAAAAAGAACATGAACAATGAAGATGGCACCATGAGTCAGGACCAATACAGTGAAGATTCCATTTTCTTTATACTTTTCAGGGACTCTACCCACTTTGCTCAGAAACTGGCATCTTTGTTGCATCACCCTGAGACAGAAGTGAAAGAGCAAGTTGTGAGAATATTAACACAATAGTGAAGTATTTTTAAAGAACAGACTGACCCAATGGAGTATCTCATCTTAGGAATGCTATGCTACAAAGCCCTCAACAAGCAAACAGTATAACTAACAACCCCCAAAATACCAAATATTACCATATAACTAGGCACAAATTAGTTACTATAAAGGAGAATGCAATGTATTTAATATAGAGAACATAACAGATTTTTTTTACAGCAAGATACAGCTGATCCATCTACATAAAAGGGAATAGTTCAAAACATGAAAACCTCAACATGTAAACATTTTAAATGGATGAATAAAGTGAATTGAAATATTCTTTTCAATATTATAAAGAATTTGTTGCCTTAATTTTTTGCAGCTGTTGAGTAAATACATCTATAGAATGGTGCATTAAAGATTAAGCCATGAGAAATTAGGTATTTACATCTTGTAAATTGATATTCACTAATTGGTGCAGGCAATAGTAAGTAAAAACAATATCAAACTATCATTGGCTTCCTACAAAATTAGCATTTTCAGTGAAAACATTAAGTTACCCAGCCTAATTTACCTTACTTGCGCAGAATATATTCTAAAACTACATTCTTACATACTTCAGTGTACCCGTTCCATTTAGCCAACCTGCAGAGCTTTTGACAACTGTGCGAGTTTTCTACACTTAAAAAAAAGAAAAATATTTTCTCTTGCTTTAAGATTGTTCCTTTAAAGAAAGCATACCTGTTTTTCAAAAGTTATTATAGTCAAAGATTATCTGCAACTGTAATTCAACATTCTCATCTTTATAAAAAAAAAAAGTCACTCTCCTCTTAATAAAATATTACTCTTTTTAATTCAATAGATATTTATTTTCAGTAGGTGACTTTGTAAGCAGCTAAAACTGCAAGGAAGATGTGACCTTGAAAATACAACCTATGTATGCCAGGATCAATACAGAGGTAAGCTACATGCATTTATCTACATAGGTAGTTTTAAGTGATCAGGAATACAATTCAGCCAGAAATAAAAGTTGGCATGATTCCCAGTCAGAACCCTGACAATGGCTGCATTGACAGAGAACTTCCCTTTCTTCCCACAGCTTCAAAAACACTGTTCATTTTGTAATAAGCAAGTTACATTACAATCACTTCATGTTTTGCTACTTTTTGTAGATTTAATCTGCTTCTGTGTTTAACAAAGAAAATTAAAGGCTAGGTCACGCACTAAGAATTTACCAATCCCATCTTTCTGTTCTGACAAGAACTTGGACTAGTCTGTTCTAGGTGTATCTGATATGTATGTTTTCTTAAGCTCAGCAACAAAAATATCTATATCTACTTCTTTGTGTTCTCTAATCCAAAACTAAGTTCTTCAGATATCAACAGTTAAAATATTCCTTCAGTTTACATGAAATCTCATTAACTGGTTTTAATTTGTTCCCAGAAGTTCATCATGTCTTTGTATTGCAGGGAAATGATGTCTTTTTTAATCTTCATAGAGTATGAACATAATGTAATGCACAGCAATAGCAAAAAAATACACATCCCATAGATGAAAGCAAATAATGATTAAAAAAAGATAATTTGCCAATGAATTATAAAGGAAAAAAACAACCTTTTTTATTGGCAACAATAGGCTTTAATTCTGTAAATTAGCATGGCAACTTGATACAGATACATTTAGTCAAGTTTTACAATAATGAACAATGTTGTAATGTCTCATTCAACTTTAAAGTTATAGAGAAGCTCTAAGAAAAAAATACCACAGCTCTTGCTTAAGACTTTCCACTTAAAAAAAAAAAAAAGGTACTTATTAATAGGCTGAGTCAATGTAAAGACAAGAACTAGTAAGGGATTCTTCCATTTCATGTACTGCATTTGACAAGGAAGTTATTTTAGACACATTCAGGCCTAACTTAAGAACACTGGCAACACAATGACAGTGTGCAGATACCCTGGCCAGCAGTAAGTTTCAAACATCACTGATGCAATAGTAAATTCTCTCTCTTTAAAAGGCACATTTCTTTAGACCACTGTAAAATTCAGCTTTTGTGGTTTGTCAATATATGAAAATGTAGAAGCACTCGGTAAAATATTTTATTATGCTTGTGCTTTAACAACGCAGCTGTATTGGAAGACTCCACCCCATAAAACATACCATGAAGCTATCAAGGTACAAGGCATAACCTGATGATTAATGACTAACAAGTGGGAGATGACAGTCTAACAATGACAAATTCAAGTCAGCCATTAATTCTGAGAGTATGTCTTGTGCTGAGGTCATTATTGCTGCTGCAAGTAAGATGAGTTTTTTTTCAAACAGTAATTTATCAGTGCTGTACATAAGAACTGAAACTGCATGTTATTCCCAGACAATACCTTACATATTAACACAGTTTTTAGATCACCTCTGAAAATTTATAAACAATGTAACTAGTAAAATTTATCATGAAACTTGTATGCAAGTTTTAGATCTGAAACTGACAAACCTGGGATCTAAAAATCAAATTCACTCCAAAAGAATCTACTTTGTAAGTACATGATCATCATTAATGTTGGAAAGATTAACTGCTAGTTCAAATCAAACAGGGCTTACAAGGAACTCCTACTGTTTCATTATTCAAACCCATCATTGGTACTCAAGTCCCGTGATTCTCCATGGTTTAAGACAAAGAAGTCATCTTTTCTCAGGCCATATCTTTCAAGAGCTTCGTTCAGTTTAACTGGAGGATCCAAGTAATACTGGAGAAAGAAGAATTGTATGAGGGAAAATATAAGATTGCAGCATTTGAGAGGAAAAAAAGAGTATCATTGCTCTAAACAAGAAATGGTTTACATTTTATATATTACCTAAAAAAGGGGGAGAATGTTTGTCAAAATAAAACGTGTGGTTTCATTTTCAGTTTTTAAATTACAAGAAGGCTGATTTACAATTGTAGAGTAACTAGCAAGGCACAGCCTATCATCCAAAATTCAATCTTTAATGAACTGAAGAAGTAAGTCCTTTAGAAGGAGAGGAAGTGGTAGCAGCTCAGCAGATGGCACTTTCCCTCGTTTAGTACAACAAAGTTGTCAGCTTTACTGCTTAAAAACTAGTGCCATTTCAATGGGGTCCCCCTGAAGTTGGTTCATTATATTTGTTACATTATAGAAAAGGTATCATCAGGGAATATCATCCACTTTTTGTGCTTCTAAATGTTTCTAATGACACAGCTGATTGGAAGTATTTTGGATAGAAAATGTTATATCCAAGTTAAAGAAACAGGATGTATCAGGTGAACATAGATAACAGCATCAGGACTGAATTACAAGATACAGTGATGCAACCGATGCAAACAAAGTTGAAAACCAGCTATATCAATGTAGATACAGGTACTTCCCCTTCACTGCATTTATAGTTATTATGAAGGTACCTGGATAAACTCCTTATTAAAAGTGGGGACTTGGGGGGGGGGGGGGGGGGTT